>JAGFMF010011386.1:3289869-3312059 GCA_019455555.1 Galemys pyrenaicus
GCAGACCTCTCCTGCTGTGCCCGCTGCTCCCCTCAGCAGTGTACTTCCGTTGATCTGCCTGTTCTGCTCCCTGCTCTCTGTGGTGACTCCTCTCACCCTCCCACACCTCTGGCCTGCACCCCAGTGCTTGTATACATAAATAAATAAATCTTAAAAATATATATAAAACAAAACTCTCCGTATTAGTATTAACTATCTATACTGAGCTTTCTTGGTAGCAAGCATTCCAAACAGACAAAAATCCAAGGTCCAAAATGCAGGTCGTCATGCTGATAATGGGGACATGATTCATCTTTCTATTTAAAAATTTAACTGATCAATGTGTCCAATGAAGTGGTTCATTTTTTTTCCAGAATATTGATTATGCTTTGACAACTAGAAGTCAATCCGTAAAGGAATGTGTTCCTTTGTAAAATATTAATATAATTTTCTGATCCCTTTGAACATCTACTCATTAAATAAATTTTGTCCGTTGGTTCAGAATAGCCAAATCATTTGCCTGTCAACAGTGCTCAAGTTTTCTTCCACTCACATTGCCCTTTCCACCTATTTCCATCTACTCATGTCCTGCCCTTACTCAGCTTGGTTCACTTCCTATCTTATAAACCAACTAAAAATATCTAGTCTGTGATGCCTTCTTTCCCTCTTATTTGCCTATAGGCAATTATGATATTTTCTTGGTTCTAAGATATCAGTTCATTTTGAAAACCAAAGCAAAATAAATAGAATATTAAGTGTACCTCACTTTTAGACACAGACAAATGTTGATATAATTGAATAAGTTTTAAAATCTAGGAAATGTAGTAGTTACTTTTGCCTGTGAGCATCTCAGGCACACAATATAGTCTCAATTTTAGTATATATAAAACTAACTATAAGGGATATGAATTTGTTCCTTGAGAATTTAGTGAAACTAAAGTCATACTAGTTGTTTTTTTGAAAAATCAAATTAATCTTGTTCTGAACTCTAAATTAATATTAATTGCTAGGATGCCCTACCTTGCTGAGGGGCATTAAATAGTTTACCCTATGTCATCAGTGGAAGAAGGGATTCTTAACTAGAGTTTATTTTATTGCCTATTTGCCAATTGATCTAGTCCGTGTGACCTTTTTTGAATAATAATTTATTCTTTTAATTGTAGTAACATTAGGATTCTCCCCATCAGGTATTGCCACTGCAGAGTACCTGCCACCAAATTCCCCTTAATCCATGTCTTTGAAGGCAGGTTGTTCTGTTGCTTATGTAGTCCCTCTTCCTCCATGTCCAACTCATCCCGGGGACTTTCTCCAAGGCCGGCAAGGCCATGGCCATAGAGATTGAACCACCACACACCTACTTGCTAATCATAGATTCAGCCACCTTTCTTAGATTTTGGATGGGGATAAAGCTCACGTTCCTATCCAATTCAAGAAATCATTTCTAGGGTGCAATAACCTCATTCCATTCCCCTTATGAGACAATCCAGTACAATTTTCCTTAAAGGAAATTGAACTTGAAGCAATTTAACTTTCTTTCTGATGAGCTAGGTGTTTATTGAGTGAAGGAGTGGCAACTGCAATATAAAGAGAGAACAGACCTCACCTTTCCAGCTGCAGGACAAGGAAGGACATCATTTATCTCACCATGGTGAATTGACAGCAGGGAAAACTAAATATAAAATTAAACAACAGTCAAGAATTACCAGTTAAATTGGTTTATATGTCTATCCCCTCCCAAATGACAATGTTCTTCTTGAAGGTAGAATCTGTATTTTTTTCCTGTATGAGTCATTAGCCATTGACATAATATTGGTATAAGTCATCAATCAATAAATGTTATTTCAATGAACTGACTGCTCTGGGTTATTTTTCTTATATTCTAGAGTAATTCTGGTCTTTTAAAGCATTAAAATGTAAAACTAGTTGAGTAGATATCAAGAACAAATTTCCATTCTCCAATCATCCCCTTTAAATGAATTTCCTTCTAGAGGTATAAGAGAGATTGATTGTCAAAACATACCAAATTGAAATAAAAAAATTCTGGGGTCTCAAATAGATCTAAACTTCAATTTTCTAACTCCAAAAATTATTCTAATTCTTTGTGCCACTGTAGACACATAACGTGAAGTTAGCAAAGTATTCTGAATTTAGATGAGAAGTACACACTGTTCATTGAAGAAACAGTGACATCTTTGAGAGTGAAATGTTTGATCTGTATACAGATCCTTGTACTTTGCTTTTGTTACATATTTAGCAGCTAGTTTATATCAAGAACATTTCATGAAAGAACAAGGAAATAGCTTGGTTACTGCATAGTTACTGTGTACACTTCAAAGTCTGTGGAATGAACACAAGTCATAAAGTTCCCCCATTTAAAATGTCATTTTAAGTCAGCTTTCATGCTGGTACTTTTCATTCCTTCACTACCCAATCAATATTCACCACCAGACCACTACAATATTCTAATATATTAATGATTACAGTCACTCTAATAGAAATTTATTATGGGACTTGTTGCAGCACAAATTAGAGAGAAAAGCTTAAACTCTAGAGACCAAAGTGACCCACAAAGCTTTATTTATTCAGCATGTATTTGTCAAGACTTTTTAGGCCAGGAACTACAGCAGACTCTGATGAAAACTATGATTTATCAGTAACTGCTACTCTCAAAAAGATTGTTATTTTGAGAGGTGGAAAGACACATACACACAAATTACTATAATTCAGGATACATGGTGATGAAATCTATAAAAGGAACAGAGTTCCAAAGAGGTAGTGGCCACTTGCAGCTAGAGAAAATGGACATTTCAACTTAGAAGGAGCCTTGAATTGTACCATAAAGAATGGGGCACATCCCATTTAAATGAGGAATGATTGGAAGGGAAGGTATTCCAAATGCAAGGAAAGTCTTGAGCAAGATACATACTCAAGCCACAATAGGCAAATCAGCTACCCAAAACAATTGCACACTTTCTTCTTTTAGCGAATTTTCTACTTGAATATATTGTGTGCATATTTCCATTGAATAATGGAAGACTTGTTATGAAAAAGGCTCTGTTGTTACTTCACAAATTTCAAAAATTGACTAACAAAATATGTCGAGTATAAAATAGTATTTTCTGAGGTCCCTTTAATTGTTTTCCACATTTTTCTTGTCAAAGTAAGTTTTTAGTATAGGGCTATTATTGTATTAGTTAACTTCTCCAGAAAAACTGAACAATAGTGTGTGCGCATGTGTTCAGAAACATAAAAGTACATATATGGCATGTAGGTATACACACATACATATAGATTCCTTGCTGGTTGGAGAGAGCTATTTTATTTTAAAGAATTGCTTCATGAGACTGTGGAACTGAAAAGAATGAAATTTGCAGGGTGGGTGTGTAGACTGGAAATTCTGGCAAGAGTTGATGTTACAGTCTTTAGTCTAAAGTCAATCGGGAGGCAGAATTCGTTTTTTGGGAAAGGAAAACAACCTTAGTTTTTTTTCTCTTAAGGGAATATTTTGAAGGGTATTTTGCATGCATATTTTGAAGGGTAATCTGCTTTACTCAAAACCTACTGTTTGAAATGTTTTCCACATCTTAAAAATACCTTCACAGCAACAACTAGACTGGTGTATGAGGACACAATTGAGTACTTACCAGAGCCTAATCTGGTTGACAGATAAATTTAATCATCACTGTTACTGTGAATCATAAAGACATGGCACTCAGAAAAGGAGGAAAAATAGTATCTTTCATTTGTTTACATTGTTCCAGATCATCTGGTCAACATTTTTGCACATACAGTATAAAAAAATCTTAGGAGAAAGAAAGGAACACATTACTATAAAGAATTTCTAAATGAATGTTTGAGGTGCAGAGAAATAATGAATTTTGAAAGTCAAGGATCTAGAAGTGGTACATTTGGTGTCAGAATTGGAAGTGATGTTTTGTGACTGTTATCTAGAGATCTTTCCATTGTACCATCTGCTGCTGTTCCCATCTAAATTCCTACAGCTTTTAATATCTGTAACACTGACTTGTAACTTAGTTAAATAGACCCTTATTGATATATAGTCTATGTGTCCAACTAAATTCTAAGATGTGCCTATTTACAGATAACCCTGTTATTGTGTCTTATACATTTTTTGAAATTATTCCTTATTTTATTTATTCCTTTATTGTAAGATTTTATTTTATTTTTCACCGAAGATTTGGGGTATAGACCAGAGGTGCAAGAGGTGAGAGGATTCACCACACACAGAGGAGTCAACAGGCAGATCTACTGAAATACTGAGGGGAGCAGCGGGCAAGGCTGTGCCATATGTGGGTTAGCTCTCTAACTGGGAATCGAACTCAGGCCATCACAGTGGGCCTTCATGGTAGTAGTTCTGCCACTTAACCTCTAGGACACTGTGGAGGTCCTACATATAACTGAATTATTAATAAATAGTTTTTTAAAGAGTGAATTTGGCTACATGTCTTATTTATTCTGGTCACAGTTTGTGTATATATATATATATATATATATATATATATATATATAGTGGAGATAGACTCCTAATTTGTTTTCAAAGCATTGGAGTGAGACTGTGTTGCATTGCTTCTTTTAGTTGTGTACATATAATAAACTTGCTCAGCATCTTTAAAGTTTAATTTATTTTTAAAAAGAGAATGATAATAACTCAGTAATGTGTTACATGAATTAAAAGCGTTTAACTATGTATTGTAGTATTGCATTAAGGATAACTCCTTGATACTCAAGATGCAAGAGATGTCATGGTTCTTTATTTTCTGAATAAAGTCATCTCCAAATCACAATGGATATGGATACTAAGGATATCAAAGGGTAGCAATGAATGTAATGGTCAATGATAAGTCCAACACTAGTTATTAACTGAGGTTATCCTCATTGTTGCTTTTAAAATCTTAGGGGTTACATATGCCTAGGAAAATCAGGGAATGTGTGCGTCTTGGCAAATAGGGATGGTTGCTTCTCTCCTTCACACCATTTGTGTGTTATATACATAATCCTCATTGACAGGGATGGTGACCTCTCCTTGTACATGCTCAACTGTAACTGAACACTGCTTCTTTGCCATGCACTGGAGATGACTTCCTTGGGTTGGCTGACCAATATGTATCCACAGTGTTCCACTCTGCTGGCTGACTGTGTGGCCACAAACATCTCACTCAAGGTGTTCAAGATGCAGCACTTAAAACTAATTCTCAAATGTATTCAAAGGTGTTCCTATACAAGGACATGTTATCTCTGGAATGCTGAGTCCAACCACTGGAAGAAATCTAAGATCCTCCCCATATTCCAATCAGGGAACAAACTCCAGGGTTTTGAAAGGAGTTCTGTTACCTCTTACTCTGAAGTTAGAGAAATCTAAACCTCAAGGACACAGAGTCCTGACATCATTCATTCTCTGATTGATGAAAACACTAGAAAAAAAAACCTCAAGATAACAATAAATTTTTCAGTAAATTACATTGCTGAATAAATCACTCAACATAAACAATTGGTCAATATATGTTGCTTTTATCATTATTATTTGGAATACTATAAATGCTTATTGATTAGGCTCCACTGAATTTTCCATATCTTGAGATTTTAAGATATGGATTCTTTAAGGTAGCTTGCTTTTAGGGTCAGGTAGCTTTAGTTTTAATTCTTGGCTATGCCTCTTATTATCTTGGTGCATTTAGGTAAACGACCAGCTTCCATTTTTCTTCTGTAAAATTAGTTGTGACAGTTAAATGCACATAAACCATGTAGCCTAGGTATCCCCTGTCAGAAGGATATACAGACACTTTCTTTATAAAAATAGTCTAAATCTTAAGGCTTTCAATCCACATCTGCCTTTTGAGTAGGAATAGTCAGTCTTTTGATGGCAGTCCAGTCCATTAATTTATTCTCTTTAGAAGATCCATGTGTGAAATTTCCCTGGGATCCCTTTGTTGTCAGGTCCTCTGTTCTTACTCCTAGGTTGCCAATTTCATATTTCTCCCTTTCTGGCCAATAGAAGAACTTTGAGTCGCCAAGATCTTTCAATAATAAGGTCTCAGAAACAGATGTGTCACTTAGCATCCAGTCTTAATCTCATCTCTGGGAGGAAAGAGGCAATCAGGAAAGGTCAAATGCAGCCTCCTGCTCCACACTCAGTGCTCCCTCTGACATTCAGGCTAGCTTCCGCTTGGGACTGCCCTTCCAGGAGGGCAGAGGTTCTGAGGTCCCCTTTTTCCAGACTGGCCTCCTTCCATGGATCCCAATCCCCCAGGTTGGCTTGTGGATGACTGAGAACAGTATGTGGACCGGTTTGATTTTTTCCTCTGTAAGTATTCTGGGCCCAAGTGAAACAAAATATACATATCTGGGCATTATTTTTGCTCTTTGTGATGGTCACAGTGTTCCTGGAACACAATGGAACAGAAAGCTGTGTTATCAGGTGCAGACAGAGGGCCTCATGTCACACTCCAACCTTGACCTAACCCCAGATATCCCTTAAAGCAGCTATTGCCAGCTACACAGCAAACTCTCAGTTAACATAATTCCTTTTATATTTTGTTGGCTTAAAAAATGATATATTTATTGGATAGAAAACATATTTTATTTTTATGCTGGGTATATTTATGGTGATAAAACCTGAGACCCAAAGTCATCTGGGACAGGTTACCATCATTAATGGATGGGTAACATGTTGTATGAAGTTTCAATATCTACTTAATATGACTACTCTCTTACCCTTCGGCTCCTATGAAAAAAGTCTACTGTTTTCTTGATGTCACTGAATATCACAGAAAGTTGGGATAAAAGTGTTACTGTAGGTTTCCAGAACAGGCTTGCATATTGTTGCTCTGTGTAACTAAGCTGACCTTTCATTAACAGCCAAATAGGACTCGAAACTTACTTTCTCAAAGAAGCAATCTTAAAGTTCTGAGAAAACAGCTAAGTAAAACGGCAGATACCTGAAAGCCAAAAACTTTTATTTTTCTTGCTTTTTCCAAAAAAAAAGAAAAACTCACCATAAATTTCTGACATAAAAATCTCACTTTTATAAGTGTGAAGAAAGGCCCCCTGCTGGCCTTTACTAGGAAGTACTAAGTGAAGTGAAGGTCTATACTCAGCCAGTGTAAACAATCCTAAAATTACCAAGACATGTGACTCTTTGATGATAATGGCCTCAGATCATAAAAACCTCCTCATCATAACCAAAGGTCTCTTTAACTAACTGGGTTTCAAGTGAGCAACTATCAATCAGAAACGGTAATGTGAAAAGTCACCCTCTATTTTCCCTGTTATCTGAGAAGAAAATTTCATTCCTTAGGTCTCAATTCCAAAACTTCCTAAAAGTTTTTATTTGCAGACTTGTTTTTGATGATAGCAAGAATAAAAGTTTTAAAAAGTGTCCATTTCTCAAGAAGCAATTCTCCAAATTCTCCTTTCATTCTTACCCACCAGATGGTGCTACTCCCTTATATTTCCCAAAGATCACAACCGTGCTTGAAAAAAAAATTCTCACTGTAGAGTTCACGTACCTTGTTGAAGATCCAAATTTTGCAAACCTGTGTAGTTCAAGATTCTGTAGTATTATAAAGAATTTTGTAAGTGAAACCTCAGTTGCAGGGAAAAACCAGTTGCAACATATTCAGAGCTTTAACATTTTTTTTATAATTATTATAATAATTTCTTTATTTTTAGTATTTTTATTTCTTTATTTTTTACATCCTTGCTCATTTTCAGGCAATGTTTGATTTCCCCCCTCAGGTGTAATCTCCATAAAACTTCCATCACCGCATTATACCAGAACAGTCACCATAGTCTCTTGTGCTCTTCCCCCCACTGTTTTGACATCTCGCCCTACGCCCTCCCCTCCATGTCTCCTATCTATAGTTTGTCAGCAACATGGATGGACCTGTAAGGAATTATGCTCAGTGAAATAAGTCAGAAGGAAAATGAAAAATAACGGATGGCTTCACTTATAGGAGGAATATAGAGAAGCTGAATAAGGGGTCAGAAAAAAAAAGACAAAAGTAGCAGGTAAACTATAAGTCAGATGTCTTAACTTCTAAGTCACTATTTTGTACATAAGGCTGGTTGAAACCATTAACAAAATTCACAATAAAAAATTCACTTATCAATCTGTTTCTTGTTATATACTAATTACACCTTACTGTAATGAAATGAACATTGATTTACTTTTCACAATCATTGCATGAAGGTCGTGACAGCCTTTATCTGGAGTCAGCCACCACCCTTTTTAGGCATAAGTCTTTGTTTTTTCAGTGATGGGGCTTAAGGCATGACCCCACACCAGGCCACCACCATCTGACCTCTGACCATGGCTGCCAGCTGATCACCATGACAACAGACCTACCACACCTAATATGGAAAGTTGTGCGGGTCAGCCAGTCCGAAGGCAACCTGTGCTACACCTGAGCCCGCGCTTGCAACCAGTATAAAGTCTTTCAAGCTTGTAATAAAATTTCCTCTTGTTCTTATAGCAGTGTAACTGGCTTTCAAGGGTAGTGCACCCCATTCCAGCATAACATTGCACATTATAAACGGGTTTCAGTAGATATTTTATTAATCTTGGTTTTCAAGTTGTTTTACCAAATTTGAAACACAATCGTCTCATCTAGTAACGCTCCTCATCATATATTTCCAACTTGCTGCCTTCCCTTGCTCTGTTGGGTCGGCTCTTATCCTAGAGGATGGGTAGTAAGTTGTGATGGAAATGGTGTTTCTCATTCTAGATTGCAATAGATAATCATTGGTACAGGAGGATCTTTTAAAGATTCTTTCTTTCTTCTATGATTCTCCAGGTAAGATTTCAGTCTTATTTTTTTTTATTATTATTTGTTCAATAGATGTAAGGTGAAGGGCGTGACAGCATGATAGCTTCCATCTGGAGACAGCCACCACCCTTTTTAGGCTTAAGTCCTTGTTTCTCCAAGGACAGGGCCTAAGGCATGAACCCACACCAGGCCACCACCACCTGACCTCGGACCATGGCAGTCAGCCAATCACCCATGGCAACATGACTGCCATCTGATCACCATGACAACGGACCTACCACACCTAATATGGAAAGTTGCCAGGGCCAGCCAATGGGGGACAGCGACCTGTGCTACACCTGAGCCCGCGATTGCAACCAGTATAAAGTCTCACCTTCCCCCATGCTCAGGGCCCTACCCACCGCCCAGGTGCCTCTGATGTGCGGTTGGGTCCGAGCTCGAGCTTGTAATAAAATTTCCTCTTGTTCTTACAGCGGTGTGACTGGCTTTCTAGGGTAGTGCACCCCATTCTGGCATAACATAAGGAATTATGCTCAATGCTTAATAAACACTTAAGCATTTTCCCCAATAGTTCATTAAAGTCAGATGAATGTAGGTATTGTTTGCTTTACGTTATAAAATCATTAGTTTAATGCCTCAGAAATCTATTTGTTATCAACTTATTTATTCAATACTGACTGCTGCAGACGGTCATAGATGCATTTGAGTTATATCAGCGTACAAGACATAATAACGTCTATCCCTTTGAAACTTTCATTCTAGAGATGTAAAGAACAAATAGAGTGTTAAGCAATCGTACAGTATGTTAGCAGGTAATACTGCCCAGAAATGAGAATACGTGGATCAGATTAAGGGAGAATCTAGTCTGGGTTTGGAGGAAGTAGTCATGGTAGGTCTCACTAGGGAGTAAGCAAAAGCAGAGTCTTGAAGGAGGAGTGGAAATGAGCCATACAGGTGTCTGAGGAAGAGCACTCCAAGTTGGAGTGGATTGACCAGAGCACTGATTCTAGTCTCAGACTTTTTTTTCACATTCTTAAAATTTGTGGAGGCTCACAGAGCGTTTGGTTTTGAGCGGGTAGATCCCCCAAAGGACCCTGGGAACTTCCAGTACCCTTGGGTCACCCTTGAGAACTGCTGAGAGGGAGTGAAGACTGGGGGAGCAGCACTCTGGTCTCTTGAGGAACTTCAAGAAAGCCGGTGTGACTTGGAGTGATCCAGGGAGAGAGAGGAGAAAATCAGAAAGGTAACTGTGACCAAATCTTGTAGGACCTCACTGGATGGGTCCAACTTTATTTTTTACTCCTAGAGACTGGAGACTTGTTTAGGGATTTTGAACAGAGGAGCAGTTAATACCTGACTGAAGTTTTTAAGGGGAACTGTGCTTGTCTGTTGTAACTACCCTGTAGGGAGCAAGAGTACCAGTCAGAGACTTGGGGCAGGCCATTACCAAAATTCAGGTGAGGTTTCCATATTTATCAGTTAACTCTAATTACATCTAATTACATCAGCTTAGTACAAACTCTGTTAGTATTGTTAAAGTAATACTACTTCCTTCTGACTGATTTATATTCGATGTGTTCTCTTCCTTTCTCTCTTAGTCCTCTGAGAAGACATTGTTATTTCTTAATTGCTCATTTCCTTTCATTTTTTCATTCAAAGGCAATAGAGAAAAAGTTATTTTCACAGCTCTTTTTAGCCAATATTTTAGCCAATTTCCTACTCTTTTATCAGCAGGCTCATTTTTCTAGATCTTTAAAAAATACTTTGAAAGGCAATTATGAATGCTATTGTTAATATTTTTGTTAATCATCTTTCATTTATTCATTTAAGCTCCATGTTTTTGTTCTTTTTATCAGACATATTTTTCTACACATGAATGCCTTGCATTTTAAACTAAATCTTTCTCTGACTTTGATTCAAATATGATTTTTTTTTCTGAATACAGTTTTTGGTATGTGAATTCATTATAAAGTAAAAATAGAGACTTCTTTTCTTTTGGTATTTAAAAAAAAATCAAATAAGTTCATCATCTGCTATGATTTAATTAGAATACAGTCACTGTTTCCCTGCGTTTTAAAAATTCTTTCTGGTATAATATTCATCCGTTTTATATCTCAATGTCATTTTGAATTATAATTTGTTAGAAAACATTGTTTTCTGTCTGTTTCATTCATTAGATTGTCAATTCTTTAAAGAAAGGTCATTGATCTTCCTATAGCCATTACCTATTTCTTTGTCCTTTGTTGGTACATGCAAATATAATCAGTTTAGGCATTTATTAATATTATTTCTTATTCACTTCCAGTTTTTACATTGGGAGTCTTAAAGATGTCTTATGAAACATACCAAAAACATTTAAAAATTATTTTTTTTCAATTTAAGTGGCATTTAGTAGTCTAATATTGGGGTGAAGGCAAAAGGCCTCACCAGAGACAGAGATCAGAAAAGGAGGGTTTTTTTTTTTTTGACATATCCTGCAAAGGATCAGGGGTGAGGCAGGAGATATATGTCTGAGAGTGAAGGAGGAGTTGAGGCTCTCTTTTATACTCTTTTTAAAAAAAAAAATTTAAAAAGATTTATTTATTTATGCATACAAAGACTGGGGTATAGGCCAGAGGTATGGTGGGGAAGATGGTTAGTGAGGAGATTCACCAGAGACAGAGTAGGGAGCAGAGCAGGTTGACTGACTGAAATACACTGCTGAGAGGAATAGTGGGTGAGACAGGAGAAGTCTGCTACGTCATGGGCGTCATCTTCCTGGCCTGAGATTGAACTTATTTTATAGATTGAACCGGCAATTGCTTAATAATGCTGCATCTTTAACCCTGGTGCCACCAGGTAGGCCCTCTATATGCTGTTTTATTGGGCTTTCTAACTTGGGACAACAGTTTATATCTTTGGGATGTTTAGTCTCCAGGGCTGGTCTTTGACAAAGCATGTGTACAGGCTCTGCTTTTGCATTCCTGGAGCTGGGCTAGTTTTTCTGGTCATGGTGATGAGTCCTTTGGCCTAGTCCTTATGGCAACCTTACCAACTCCCTTTATCTGTTCAAGTCTCCCAAACTTGCCTGCTGGGCAAGGAGTAGGGGCTAAGTTTTTAACCTTATTACATGATACTCAGACAGGAAGCGCTAGATGTTATTATTTCTATAAAAGAATGTTGGTCTGTTTTCTGTGTACCTTAATATTCTCTCAAAAAATAAATAAAATATTTTATTATACTAATTATCTTGAACTAATAATTATATGAAAATTTTTCTCTCAAGTACAAATTGTTTTATTGAAAATGTCTAAAATTTCTAGACACACGTTTAAAAACTATTAAAAACCTTATTTCTAAGTGGTTTGACTAGACTCTCCTGCATAAAGTTAATAAATCAAAACCTCATGTCTTCTTACTAACTCACTGATTTTATTGCACATTTGATATTATGATTTTCATTATTTTTGCAAGTTCACATTCCTCCATTTTGTAGGTTGAGTGTAACCACAGACTATATAACCCCTCATTCTAGTTCTCCCATGAAAAGAGATAAATAGTTATTAAATGTGAAAGCTGCTGCAGAAGCAACACCAACAGCCAGTTCCTTACTTAGGAGACAACCCTCTGTGTGTGCTCCTTCTCATGGTCCACTGGAAACTTCTCTGGTACCAAACTTTAGAAATGATCCCTGCAAGCTATCTTTGAAACTTCCATATTTGGTATTGTACATGGTGCAATTGCTCTGTTGGTAGGTGTCCATATAATTTTTTTTGTTAATAATTGGGGCAGTTTTAAGAATTAAAAGGTGTGCTGCTGACAATTACTATAGATATGTGAATTGGGACTGTCTTTTCTTTTCTCCACTCTGTCTCTGGTGAGAACCAGAAAACCAGAATGTCTTTTGCCCTACACATGGATGTTGTGGAAGCACATTTTTCCCCTTGGAATTTTTATGTTCTGGAGGAGAAGGAATTTCCAGAATAGTATGGAAGAAACACTTTTATCTTTCTTGCTTCTTCTCTTAACCCTCCTCAGGGGAGGAGAAGAGACTTTACTGATTGATAAGTTTGGGAGAAGAAACTGAGCATGTAATTTCCAAGTATAACTATTGCCAAAGCAACCAAAGTAATGCTTGTTACTTCCAAAAATAAAGATTTCCCCAGATGCTCATTGCAGAAGTTTCTGATATTATATAAAATGATTACTCTTTGCTTGATAATTCTAATTTTAAATGTCCATATGGACTTTTGAAAATTAAATTTAAACATCTTATTTTCCCCATAGTTCCCTTTACCGTAAATCTTTTTTATAATCTTCAGGTACAATGTTCTTTTGAAGGAAAGTTTTCTTTTCATTTTTGTGTACCATCAATAGATGCCTTCTCTGTTTCTCAGAATCCTCTGTTTAATTAAATTTAAATTGAACTCTGCTATTCACTTGCTTTTATTAAATAATAAATCAAGTTCATTAATTTTATTTTGTCTATTCTTGAGCTACATTTATTATTAAACTAAATTTAAAAATCTAACCCAAATTGTGAAGTTCAAGTTGGGAAAGTTTTGTTTTTTCCTTCATTCAAAGATTCCCTACAACAGAGTAGAGTTGGAATATGTGTTCCTTTTGAGCATCCTATAGAGATTTCTATGGTTCTGAATGTTTAATTTTAACGACAGACAGAAGCAAAAAATAGTAAAGGCAAAACCAGATATTAACAAATAACCTGGTTTTCAATTACTTGAAAGAAATCAGGTAGTTTAATACTTAAAGATTAGTACCACCTCAAATATGATGGGATAGTTTATAGGTGATGAAACATCTGTAACTGTGCACAACTGTATTAGCCAGGGTTGTCCCTACCCCTTAAGTCTGTTAAAACTGTTTAGTACTGAAATGCTGGGATGAATAGATACCACAGTCCCACATCTTTGCATTTACTGTGACTCTGGTTTTTTTTTTTTTTTTTTTTTTCTGGAGACAAATCCAGTTGAGTAACCTGACTTGGAGAGGCCTGCACATTCCAGGCATCCTTTCTTGAGAAGGAATTCTCCTTTCACTCTAGCTGAAGGAGCACTAGGGGGAGATTTCAAGAGGCTGTAGAGATTGCCTTTAAACCTAAGGAAGAATGCTTCCTTCACTAAGTTGAAATACTCAAAACTCCTTCATATTTTGAAGCTACTGTAGGGAGTTCATTAATCATCATCCAATCACCTCAGGAAGTTGCTTTTTCTAATAATTGATTCCGTTCCGGTTTCATCTCTCTATAAATATTTTCCTTCTTGTTGTCAAACACCACCTCTACACACAAGATTCCTAACTCTATACTTCTAGATTAATTCCTAACCACCTACTAGAGAGAGTTATATCTCAAAAATCAACATCTTACCATCTGTCTTTTTCCCTCTGTATCTTTACTCTTGTCTGAAGTTCTTTGGAAGTTTAGCTCTGTTCAAATTCTGCTTCTATATCAAAATTCAAATGCTACTTTCAGCTCTAAGTTTATCCATATTTGCTTAACCTGTAATGTGTTCAACCACATGTTCAATGTATTTATGTGAACTTGCATGGCTTAGTAAACTAAACATATCTCATTATGGAACTTAACTTATTCCATGGGACATGCATGTAATTTATATAATAATGGTGTCCTTTTATCATGGTTCACAATTATGCCCACTATACTCTGTCACAATGACCAGATAGCAGTCTTTAGTCACTAAGTTCATAAATTTAATTCAAGTTAATTTTTTTCTTTTTTCTCTGGTTTAAACCTGTTGGGAACATACCAGCCACATCTACTTCTAGTTCTCTTGCTGAGAATTTAACTCCAAATAGCAGGTCACTGCTGGTCCCTTTAAAGTGGAAGTAGCATGTGCGTGGCTGCAGGGAGAAAAAGAGCTCTTAGTTGACAAGTGTTGACCCATAATTGGCTTTTGAAAGTTGATTATTGTCCAATGAGGATTTTCATGGCAAAACAAGAAAATGATTTAAAAGACTGAGAAAAATGCTACATAGGATTTGATGGAATTTCTATGATAGATTTAGCAATCTCTTTATTGATCACAAATATCTGTTATTTTTAACATTATACATTGAATTTTCTCTATAGATCCAGTGAATGCAATTGTGTCTATAACTCCCCCATATAAATATTTTATTTTTTAGAGAAATTTTAAGTTCACATTAAAATGGAGCATAAAGTACAACAAATTTCCATGTATCTCTTGCCCCTACACATTTTCACCTTGCCCGACTATCAACATCCTGGTTCAAAGTGCATATTTGTCACTATTGATAAACCTATATTGACACATCATCATTCTCAAAGAGTTAACTTGATGTTGTATGGGTTTTGATAAATGCTTAATGACATGACTCCATTATTGCATGCAGAATATTTTCACCACTCTAAAAGTGCTTTTTCATCTCCCTTTTTAATCTCTCCTTTTCTCCTTACCAGTGGAATACACCATCTTTTTATTTTCTCTGTAGATTTATTTGCCTTTTCCAGAATGTCACATAATTAGAATACTTTTTGGAATGGTTCTTTTCACTTAATAATATTCCCTTAAAATTTCTTCCATATCTTTTCATGGTTTGTTAGCTCATTTCTTTTCAAGACTGAATATATTCTATTGCCTGGATATGCCATCACTTATTCTTTTATTCAGATGGTAAAGGACATTTTTGTTACTTCTAAGTTTTGGCAATTATGAACAAAGTTGGTACAACATCCTTGATTTTTGCGTAGACATGATTCTTATGTCCTTTGGGTAAATACCAACAAGCACAGTTTCTAAACTCTAATGTAAGAATATCATTAGTTTTGTAAGGAGCCACTAAACAGTCTTCAGAGTAAACGTTATATTTGCCTGTCCTATCAGCAATGAACATGAGTTCCTGTTGCTCCACATCCTCACCAGCATTTGATGTTGTCAAATGTTCCAGATTTTGATCATTGTCATAGGTTTGTAGAATAAACTAATTTTTGTTTGTGTTTCTCTGATGATGTATGATGTGCAACACTTTTTTTTATGCTTACTTGCCATCTTTTTTGATGAGATGTCTGTTCAGATCTTTTTAAAATTGGGTTATTCATTTTCTTTTTGTATTTTAGAAATTCTTTGTAGATTGTGGATAACAACCTTTTACTAGATGTGTCTTTTACACATATTTTCTCTCAGGTTGTGACTTCTCATTCTGTTGATGTTGTCGTTTGGAGAACACAAGTAATTGATTTTCATGAAGTCCAGCTAATCAATTCTTCATGCATTGTGCCTTTGGTGTTGTATCCGAAAAGTTACTGTCATACACAGATCATCAAGATCTGTGATATCTTCCACGATGTTTATTGTTTTGCATTTTACATATAGATATACCTATAACTTTTTTCAATATGTAGCACTATGTTGGTTTCACCACTGCACACCTAGACCTGGTTGACTTCCTAACATACCAGATACACAATAAGGATTTGTTGAATTAAAAATCCAAGAATGTGTGCATATTTTATGTCAGAAAATAATTTTATATTCTGGAAATTAAAAATAACTAGAAAATACAATAAAATGTCAGTAGGCATCAAGAAAAAGAATTAATTATATTTAAAATTCATACTATTCACAATACATAATTTTTGCTGCAATAGAAATTTGTTATAAAATGCATGCTGGGTACCAATAAGTAATAAGTTTTTCCTAGCCAGTGACAAAGACAGATAGTAACTTTTATATATACAGAAAACATTATTAAAATCTTCTAGAAAATGACTTTAATAAAGCACAATATTTTGAAACTTTAGCACCTTTGTCTCTAAAAATTTGATTTTAATTCTACATTTAACTAAGGATTTCTTGTAAGGATATAAAAATTTATCAAATATGTACACCCATATAGATGTTTCACATCTAGTCATGGGTAGAGGGAGGTAAAGAGTAATGTTAAGGATAGTAGTTATTCTGACATTTTCCCTAAATGCCAAACAAAGATAAGAAGGTGGTTTACTGTTATTATTATTATTATTTTTGAAGGGGGCAATCACATTAAAATCTCATACTTGGAGAAGAGGGAAGGGGGTGGAGTCATTTCTGGAACTTAAAGATTCAACTAGTGCCATAAAACAATTCCTCATGAAGTCAATTGACTCAATAATAACAATGTATTTTTTTAAAAAGGTCACAGTTGATTAAAAAATATAATGTGCAGAGAACCTATGATTTAAGTTTCTTTATAAAATCAAGGTGCTGTGTTGCAAGAGTTTACATATGATTTGGTTGGTATCTTTTGCTGCACTTCTTACATTAAATAAAGATAGGAAGAACTACATGAAAAGTAATGCATGCTTTTAAAAAGACACTGAGTTTAATGACATTAATGAAAAATCTGTAATTCCTTTGTTTAAAAAAATATGTTCATGATTAAATAATTTTGATATAACAAGCCACAAGCTTTCAGGGTGAGATCTTACTGGCTGGAATGTGTCAATTTAATTAGACAGTCTGTATTCTGGAAAGATTCTTTGGCAGTTTTTGGCTCAACTGACTATGTAGAAAGGACTTAAAGAGCCAACTTCATTTGGGATTTAAGTGCTGAAAATATAGTCCAATTTTTTTTCAGGAAAAAATCATAGGTGTTCAGCTTATTTATATGTCTGAGAGAAGATGATAACACATAAATCCATCAGCAACAACAGGTAATTGCCACACCTATCAGCTTTCTATTTCAACTGTTATTTCCAAGGGTAATTGCTGTCTTTGGAAAAAAACAAACAAAAATGAGGAAACAAACTTTTGAGGCAAGTGCATTTCAAGCCATTACAAGTTGTCACTCCTTTTGTTTCTAGTTAATATTTGCTAACATGCCAACAAGTGTTTATTTATGGGGCATGCTCTTGGAGTCACCTTTCCTGGAGATACAGGAATCCAGTCCCACTTGTTTTTCTAGTTCCCCACGACCAAAGGTCTGTCAGCACAGATGGCTTGTGTCAATATATTGAACAGTTAGAGGTCTAAGAGATTAAAACCAGAACAGTTAGCAGGTACAGTTTGAACTGCTGAAGATATGTGTGAATATTTTTTACTGTAGTTTCTATTCATTAGATTTTTTTTCACATTTCCAGTTTCTTTTTTAAATGCCTTGTTTTTGTTCCTTTGTTTAGACAAAACTATAAATAATGCCTAGATATGAAAAAAACCTCATAGATCTTATTGAAAATTTGGCTCACCCCTTAAAAAATGGCTTAAACACCACCATGATTTTTTTTACTTGATTTGTTAGTCTCTGTAGTGTAAAAGTAAAGGAATGGGACTCCTTCTTGGTTAATTCTTTTCTTCTTATTTTGAAGGCAATTGCTTTAACAAAGACAGGAACCACAGCCATGTGTAACCAGTGGGTGGCGTGTCTGGGAGTGCTGCTGCTCTGGGTCATACCCATTCAGCCAGCCCTCAAACCAGCAATGCCTCCTGTGATCAAGAACACACCTTTCAACATTTTCTGGGCTGCCCCAACAATAGACTGTCAACATTTCTTCAATGTGAATCTGAATCTTCAATTATATAATATTATATCAAATCCTGCAGAGACTCAGAGTGGATCAACCATTGCCATATTTTATCCAGATGAATTAGGATACTACCCTTATGTCTCCCAGGGAGAATCCTTTAATGGAGGAATACCACAGAATATGAGCCTTCCTAAACACCTTAGGAAAACCGCTGAGGACATCGAAAAAGTTGTCCCTTGGTGGCGATCAGAGAGTCTTGTTGTCATTGACTGGGAAAGCTGGAAACCTCAATGGGATAGAAATTGGGGCAATAGAATGATATATAAAAATTACTCTATGACTTTTACTAGGAACCACCATCCCGATTGGTCAGAAATGAAAGTGAAATCTGTTGCCCAACAGGAATTTGAGAAGGCTGGAAGGAGTTTTATGAGCACTACTCTCACGCTGGCTTTAGAAATGAGACCAAAATGCTTATGGGGGTTTTATCTTTATCCCGACTGCTACAATTATGATTACAGGATAAATCCACAGTTCTACACAGGCAATTGTCCAAATGACGAAATTTTACGCAATGACCGGCTCCAGTGGCTATGGGAAAAAAGCGCAGCACTTTATATTTCAATTTATTTGGATGAAATATTGAAGTCAAGTTTAAATGCTTTGAAATTTGTTCATTACCGAATTAGGGAAGCCTTGAGAATTGCTGAAATGGCTAGGCATGACTATGCTTTGCCAGTGTTTATTTTTTCCAGACCATTTTATTTGCATAGTTTTGAAACTTTGTCACAGGTAAGAATGTACTCATAAAAATGGATAATTAGTAGAATGACTAGTGTAGTGTCCTGAAACTATGTTATTATTGATGGTCTATGTGTATTTTTAATGCCAAACTAGTTATGAAAATCACTGACAAGTAGATACTTACTGAAGGGTTTTGTGATAATGATTCTTACCAGCTTAGCATTTATAGGGGCTTCCTGCAGAGCAGTTGTTGACCTTGAGTAAAATCCAGGTAACAGACCTGGATTTTAAAACCAGGCAGAAATGTCAGGATCACTTTTTTAATATAAACGAGTAGCAACAATTTTTCAAATCAAAGCCATAAAAGCAGAGTTTGGAAATTAGCAACTAAGTCAATTTTTTATTATATCACACTTTTATGTTCCAAAGGATTAGGTTAGTTGAAAAATAATAGATTCTCTGATTTTATCTGTAAGAATCTACAATGTGATCTAGTGGTTACTGTCTAAGGATTAAACTTTGCTTGTCTATAAAGATAGACATTGTCCTTCAACTTAACACAGGGTAGGAGAGAGATATGGGAGTGACCTTGTTTGAAAGAGTGAATTTGTAAACACTTGGAAATGTTCAAGTTTTAGCTTGATGACCATTTCCATAGGACATTATTGTAGTGATTCAATTGTTGAATATGTGGCTAGATCAGAAAACCTTTAAATCTCTTATGAATCCCTGAGTTTACAATTCTGTTACTTCAGTACCCAGAACAGAAGCAGAGTTATTGGTTAGACAATACACAGCTTATCTTCTTAGACCACTTATATTTGAGATAAAGTCATTTAAAGCAGTATCAGTTCTTCCTCAAATATTTCAGAACGAGATCTATTGCCACAAACAAATACTGCTAATTAGTTAACATTTCTATCTTTGCAGAATTAGTCAGTGTTATTCAAAATGGAGTGTCCTTTCCATAAATTTAGGAAGGAAATCATTTTATCAGCATGACAAGAAGTTGGAAGATTTCAGGGGTATTTAAGGTGCCTTTCATCTAGATATGATTTCTTTCTACCTGACTGTGTTTTAACTCTTTTTTTTTAAAGTAAGGTACTCTCTATGCCAGGAAGAAATCTGCCATTTGGATGCAATTTAATTCCTAGAAAGTTCTTGCGTGTATTAATTAAATTATTAAACAGTGTATTAAACTACTCTGTCTCTTTATAATTTCACATCATTAGATCTATCTTTTTGTGCAACAGAAAATAAATAAAATCCTCCCTTCAAAAGCCAGTTTTCCAGGTATTTAAAGACCTGTCATACTTAACAGTCTTTTTGTTAAGTTATTCCTTAAGGAATAAATCCCTCCAATCATGTCACTTTCTCAAATCCTTTTGAAAAAAGACTAGGTAATATTTATTCATTCAAAAATTATTTACTGAGTGCTTCCAATAATAACAGTCGAAAATAATAATCTAAGCAGATTGTTTTGATAGAAAATGAAAGAGTGAGATGAGTCAAATTTTAATGAAGGTGTTGCTCACACCTTTTCCATTTTTGTACTATTTGACTTTTGAAGTAAATTATGAGCTAAGTTTCACCTCTGAATTCCACTTAAGAAATCAATAGACCATATAACTTACACACCAAATAGTATAGAATTACCTGAGTGTTATTATAGTAAAGTGTTTTGATGCTTTCATAGTCCCTGCATTTTTCACACATCAACAAAGAGTATGATTTTTTCTCACTTGGTGTATAAATAGAATAACTTTTCAATATTTTTCTTCAGAGGTATCTCAATTGAAATTAAAGACTTGGTTTTTATTTAAGGCACATGATATTGGTTAGAATAATAGAATGATTTCTTATTGCCTTACTTAGATGAATTGCCAGACACAAATACCTGAAAACGTTCAATAATAACTTACTTTATTGTTCATCTCTCTATATTTCCTGGCTTTTTTTTTTTTTGCACTTGGTCTATAGTCATTAACATAGTGTCTTCAGTTTCTAATCTTGGTAAATTATAATCTACTTAACCCATCAACCAGAGAGTCACGTGACCTCCTTTCTCCTGTTTCCATTATCCAATAGGTAGCTAAGACTGTTTATTCTTAATTTCCAAATACTCTTCAGTCTGTTTACTCTGCTCATAAGGATTGACATTGCCTTTGTTGAGTTCCCTCATTGTTTCTCATTGAGTAGTTTCCATCATCTCCTAACTGGTGTCCTAACCTGCCATCTTGATCTCCCTCTCCACTGTGTTCTCTACATTCCAGTAAAAAATGTAAAATTACAGATTTGTGTTTTTCTAGCACATTTTTCTGTAGTTAAGTCCTAACACTTTTAAAATAGCTTAAAAGACTCTTTGTAATATTTGGATCTTACTTTAACACACGATGCAACTACCGTCACTTCTCCCAAATGCCCTTTGCTTTACCACAAGCATTAACTGACACATCTCTAGTTGGCCCTTGCTTTCTCCTACATATAACCCTCTGCCCTTCTTACTGGATGTAAAACTGTATGTTTGCTCTGGTCCGGGATTTACATTTATTTCCAAATACCCATCTGAAATTTCATATCTTCAAGGAAACCTCCTTAGACTCTTCCATGTTGATTTTGCGGTCTTGTGGGTGCTAGTATAAGAACTTAACTTCCTTTACTGTAATTTCTTATTCTGACATCTGACTTTCTTGCTTTCTCCTACATATGACCCTCTGCCCTTCTTTTTTTTATTAATATAAATTTTTTAAAAAATTTACATATACTTGCCATCAATTGTAATCCCCATGTATTCCCCATTACCATCTCACCAGTGCACCATCACCTCAGTCCCTCGTGTTCCCTCAACCCTCTCCCTCCTCTCCCCACCAGGTGACTCCTCATTTTTGGTTTCTGTGTCTTTATTGCTGTTATTGTTATTATTGATATTGTTCTTATTCCTTTCCTTGATCCTCCTTTGGTTCCCTTATGTTCCTCCTAGGGGAGGAACCATCTGGTATTTTTCTTTTGCCTTCTGACTTGCTTCGCTAAGCATAATCCCTTCCAGTCCCATCCATGTTCCCATGAATGAGTCTAGTTTTTCATTTCTGATTGCTGAGTAGTATCGTGTATATGTACCACAGCTTCCCGATCCACTCATCTGTTTTTGGGCATTTAGGTTGTTTCCAGGTCTTCCCTATTGTAAAGAGTGCTGCTATAAA
>JAGFMF010011386.1:3312936-3328346 GCA_019455555.1 Galemys pyrenaicus
TGATCCCTCCACTTCCCTTTTTTTCAGTTAGGAGAGCTTTGGCTATTCGAGGTCTTTTGTGTCTCCATATGAATTTCATCAATTTTTTTCTATTTCTTTAAAGAATGACATTGCAATTTTTATTGGAATAGCATTGAATCTGTAGATTGCTTTTGGTAGGATGGTCATTTTGATGACGTTAATTCTTCTAATCCATGAGCAAGGGATATTTTTCCATTTCTTTGTATCTTCTTCTATTTCTTTTAGCAATGTTTTGTAGTTTTCTTTGTAGAGGTCCTTCACCTCTTTTGTTAGATTTATTCCCAAGTATTTAAATTTTTTTTGTTTCAATTTTAAAGGGGATGGTTTTCTTTATTTCTTCTTCTTCAGCTTGGTTGTTTGTGTAGAGGAAGGCTACTGATTTTTGTGTGTTGATATTGTATCCTGCTACTTTGCTAAACTGGCCGATTAGCTTGATTAGATTTTCTGTCCTTCTGCCCTTCTTACTGGACATAAAACTGTATGTTTGCTCTAGTCCGGGATTTACATTTATTTCCAAATACCCATCTGAAATTTCATATCTTCAAGGAAACCTCCTTAGACTCTTCCATGTTGATTTTGCGGTCTTGTGGGTGCTAGTATAAGAACTTAACTTCCTTTACTGTAATTTCTTATTCTGACATCTGACTTTCTTGCTTTCTCCTACATATGACCCTCTGCCCTTCTTACTGGATGTAAAACTGTATGTTTGCTCTGGTCCGGGATTTACATTTATTTCCAAATACCCATCTGAAATTTCATATCTTCGAGGAAACTTCCTTAGACTCTTCCATGTTGATTTTGTGGTCTTATGGGTGCTAGTATAAGAACTTAACTTCCTTTACTGTAATTTCTTATTCTGAAGTCGGTCTTAGCCATCACTTGAAAGTTCTTACTTCCTCAAGGACAGAAACTACAGTATATTTCATTGGTGTCTAGAACATTGCCTGGAACATCATAAATATGTATCAAATAAATGCAAAAAGCAGGGCTACCTTTTCCAATTTTTCTCTGTAGTCCTTTGTTTTAGTAACGAAGATATGATCGCAGCTGACGGGCTGAGACTTACTGAATTGTCAGTGATTAAATGTGACTTTGCAGAGACTACTTGTGACTATTCTTTTTCTGTAGGAGGACTTAATACATACAATTGGTGAGAGTGCAGCACTGGGGACGGCAGGAATCATATTGTGGGGAGGAAGTGAATATTCTGCTTCAAAGGTAAGCAGTGCTTTCTTTACCAGGATCTTGAATATATTCTCAATACTGTTTTGGGTTTCAATTTTTCATGTCAGAGATAAATGGCTGATGATTACCTACTCACTTGGTTTGAATAATGTTCACAGAATACAGGAATTACTATTATTTTGGCACCTACTCTGTTCTGGCCATGGTGGTTTAGTCACAGAAGGGGGAGACAAACTTTTCATATTATGATCTGCAAATTCGATATTTACATTATAGATGTGTAAGCTTGAGCAAGTCACTTAACCACTTTGAATCTCGTTTCTCCCTTTTAAAAAAAATTCTATTATAATACCTACTTTGCAGAGAGTGCTGGTAGATTAAATATCTCATATATGCAACAAAGAACAAAAACACTAAATACAATAAATATTTCATCCACATGGAGTATGGAGTCTTTATTTTCTTAGAACCTATGATATAATAAGCGTGTTCGTGGGAGGAAAAATATATGTGTATATGTTTTTATTAATAGTCTATGCTTGATACAGCTCTCAGAAAATAAATATTATTTTTCCACAACTGATTTTGAACATATTCTGCTGGTCACTTGTTAGAGTGCCCTAAGCAAGCATAATTTCCCCTCATTTCCAGGTTGGGGACAAATAGTTCCATTTCAAGTGTGAAAACATCTGGTATTATAAAATATAACAATCGCATCTCTTTCTAATTCAGCATGACACAAAGCAGTATGATGGAGTTGTTAAGAGGCCCTGAGTTGGACTGCTTGGTTTCTGATGCTCACTTTTTGTCACCTACTAACCATGTGTTGAACAGGTCAATAATTTTACAAATTTTTTTAATGGTAAAATGGGGAGAATAATTGTATTTGTTTCATAGGGCTTATATGAGAATTAAATTAATATATGGAAAGCACTAAAAACAACAATTGGCACAGGTGAGTGCCAAGTAAGTTTTGATTATTACTACCTAGATTAAAATTACTTGGCAACACCTCTTCACACTCTAAGCTGGGGTCTCATGTATGGGAAAGAAGATTCCAATTAATGTCTATATTTCTTTTTTTTTAAAAGATTTTATTTATTTATTTATTTTTAGATTCACACCTCTTTATTTTTTCCCTCTTAAATCAGTATTTTATTTTTTCCCTTTGACATCAGTTGTAATCCTCATGTATTCCCCATCACCATATTACCAGTGCACCATCACCTCAGTCCCCTGTGCTTCCATCTTCCCTCAACCCTCTCCCTCCCCCTCCCCACCAATAATGCCTATATTTCAAAGATGGATATAAGCGACCAAAGATGAGGTATAGGAGGAGGCAAAGTAGGCAGTGTCGTTTTTATTTGGTGGCATTTATTATTATCTTTGTTTCTTAAAGTATCTCATCTCTTCCTTTTTTATCTTAATTAGTGGTTTGCTTAGTTTTATTTTATTTTATCTGTCTTAGAAACTGCCTCAGATGCCTTAGACAAAGAGACTTGACCTCACTAAAAAATAGGTTTTTTTCCCCCTAAAAATAGTATGATTTGCCTAGACTGAATGAACCAAAACAAATATACCAGGTTTTCAGAACTTGTTACTGCCCGAAGTGATACCTTGTTCAACTGCCTGCCATTAATGGCTTTAGTCTGCTTTATGACTATCCATTTGAACCCCTAAATCCTTACCATGAATTTACAATTCTGGGACATCTTTCACTATGAAAAATATCTCACTTTGCATTAAGATGTGGTACATATACACAATGGAATACTACTCACAAATCAAAAAGATAAATGTGTGCAATTTGTGGCAATGTGTTTGGAACTAGAAGAGATTATCTTAAGTGAAGTGAGCCAAAAGAGGAAAGATAATCCTGGATGGTATCACTTTTATGTGGAATACAGAGAAACCAGACAAATTTCAAAGAAAGACAGCTTTAACACCGATGCTTGAAAATGGACCATAGATCTGACACATCCAGGAAGGGAGGGGGATTAATAGGGGAGAAAGGGGGTCAGACAGGAAAGGGAAGCAGGATGGAGTTGGAAGGAAGATCATGATGGAATATGATGGAGGACAATGGGCACTTTGGTGGTAGGAAAACCATGGTGACCACATACAAGGGGGAAAAAATCATATACTGTGAAAAGTGAACAAGGATGTAAAATAATGACATGTCATTAAAAAAAATTCCTACTCTTTTAAGTTTATTTAATTATACATTATTCATTAATATTGATCAAATTGGTTGAAGCACTAATAGAAGACTTATGTTATTAATAAACATTGAATACTAAGAGTTTTCCATAGTCCTTCCTAAGTGGATCAAGGCAGACATTTATAGAGATTCTAGTCAGATTCTTCTAGGTTAGCTGATGATATCATCTCAGTTAGGGTAGCCCACCTTGCAGCACAGTGTGATCAATAGGAGGAAATATGTGCTAGTGTTACAGCCCAAAGTTGTGGATGCATCAATGACAGACTTGTAGGAAAACAGCCTTACCTACTACCTCTGGCCATTTGATTGTAAAGAATGACCCTCTGCTTCCTACAATCTGGTAAATAAAGCATGATGTATTTATAATGTAAAATACTGAGCCACAGCTAAAATAAAAACTGGAGCCACATGTATAAATGTGGAAAAAGACTCTCAAAAATATTAAATTTAAAAAGTAGGTTGCTGGGCTTCCTTGGTGATGCAAGGGGTTAAGTCACAACATTTTGATGCTATCCACAGTCTCTGCTGTGATTAGCACAAGTTCAGCCAGGGAGGTAACCCACATAGTGCAGCAGACCTCTCTTGTCTTGCCCATTGCTCTCCTCAGCAGTGTATTTCGGTCCTGCTCCTCACTGTGTTTCTGATAAATACTCTTACCCCCCATCCCCTGCACCTCTAGCCTACACCCCAGCTCTTGTATGCAAACATTTTCAAAAAATAATATAAAAAGGAAGTTGCAGAAAATAAAATGTCCCAAAGGAAAAATTGACATAAATATTTTTAAATACATATATATTTATAATTACGTACAAGTTATAATATATGTATAAAGTTATAGAAACATGAATATAAATGCAGTCCAGCAATTTCAGAACTATCATCTCGGCAAAGGTAAGGTAAAGAATGGTATAATTTGGCAGTCTTGGAAAAATCTGACCTAATGTTAATATGTATTAGTTCTCACTGTTAAAAATGTTTCATGATTAAAATTAAATTTTAAAACCATCTCATAGTAATGATTATCTTTTAAAAGTGCTATTATAAATAGCACTTTATATTAAAGGAATATTCTTTTATATTAAAGGAGTAGTCTCATGGGGAAATACTGAATCATTCCCAACAATCACATGAAATTGACTTTTCCTTGTATTCTTAATCAAAGACATAGAACATAATTTCTTTGACCTTATAAGGGCTTAGTCTCTCATTTAAATGATTAATACTTTGAAATGTGCTCCCTCCTCAGCTTTATCACTTACAAACATCAGGCATTAATAACACCTGGGTAATAGAATTCCATTTTGAGAATTATCTCAATAGACCTTTATTTTTTCCTACAGGAGAGCTGTTTGTCTTTGCAAAAATCTGTTGGGGGGCCATTGGGCCATTATGTTGTTAATGTGACGTCTGCTTCCAAACTCTGCAGTCAAAGTCTATGTAACTATAATGGAAGATGTATTCGAAAAACACCTGAATCTTCTTCCTATCTGCATATGCCCAAAGGCAGTAATAAGAAGTTTGTCCTAGATAAAGGCTTCAGATTCACCATTTCTTCATCCAGTAAACTGAAGACATTAGAGGCCATGAAGAATGGGTTTGCATGTCACTGCTATTATGGTTGGCATGGAGAGTCTTGCCAGAAACACTCTTCAGAACTCTTTAGGGGGAATAATAAGGCTCCTACAGCCAAGTTTAACTTATCAGTTTTTCTCGGCATGTACTTATCTGTGATTCTGTTGAATTTTTTATACCCCTACTACAATGTCAATTTTTTTTCATGAAATACCAAAGAGTAAAACCTTTAGATTTTTTTCCCCTTTAATTTCAATCTACCTGTACATTCTGTATTGGCTTTAAGTTAAAAAAAAAATAAAAGGATAATCATTGGCTCCACTTATTGATATAACAATGATTTATTGGGTGCTGACTTCCTGTTCAGCTCTCAACTAAGGAAGTATAACAAAGTCTCCACTCTTGAGAACTTAAATTCTTGTGGGAGAATGAACAATAACAAATAAACAAATACACACATATCAAATGGTGATAAGCACTGTGGGGATTAATAAAGCAAGATAAAGGGATGAGGGATAGTGGTAAATAAGTAGTCAAATAAGGTTTCCCTAATTTGATGACCTGAAGGCAGGAAGAACAGGTGACAAATGTATCTGAGAAGAACACTCTTGGGGGAGGAAAGAACAAAACTGGGATTTTAAGTGGGATGTGGAATATTTCAGGCTCTCAAGTAGCCAGTGTGGCTGACACAGGAGGAAGAATGAATAGAATGGGGGGAACCAGGTCACTAATGAACTTGATTAGAATTAAGAGTCTGAGTGAAAGTATCTTTTTTTTAATAATTGAAAATTTCTGGAGGAAAGTTAGTCAAATATGATATACTAGGTACATTTAATTTTTAAAAATACACTTAAATTGCATAGGAATAAGAGCTCTATTATGACTAGCTACAGAGGCCTTGAGACTCTAATCACATTGAATTGGAGAATTTATACTAAGGTATAAGGTATGGAACCACAAAAACATGGGAGCTAAACAACGCACTTGTAAGGTTCTAGCTGTTTGAGCTGCAGAGATTTGGAATTGCTAAATAGTACACGTGACCACAGGGCACCAAGTTAGATCCCAAGTACTAAGTGCTGGAGAGTTCAGTCTTACTCAGAGTGTCACTGGGACTCCTGAAAATTCAGTTAACAAACATCTGTATGTTTGTATATGTAAACCTTATTACACTCTTATAAGGTGAAATTTATAAAGGGAATTCTTTGAGTTGGTACTCGTCGGTAATAGTAAAGTATATATACTATATCTCTAAACAACTCATTTCCTTTCAGTTCTCTATGGCAAGTCATATCATGTGTCACTTGTCCAGACTTATTTATAATCCAAATCATCTTCCCTTTTAAAGTCTCAAAAGAGATTATAATATCCCATGTGTTATTTCCCTCTTAAGGTAGATATTTTCTTGTTTGACACCTTCCAAAAATTGTAATTTGACTGATTCATCATTTATTAAAAGGAGAAGTGAAAGTTAAATTGGCAGTGAAATATAGCAAGCTAAATTGAGGGCTATTTGTTAAATTCCCCTAATTTGTTGGTACCCTGCTATTGCAAGGGTGCAATTACAGTAATTAGATTGTTGTGCCCAAACAAGAAATATTTTTACAAATACTAAAATTGGTTCTAAGCCATGAACACTGAAAAAAAATGGCTCCTCCTATTTCTTTAGTGATTTTTTCAACATGTAGTATATCAGGATTTTGATATTCAATAAATTCCAATAAAGCAAGAGATGAAAATATTAATAAAAATTATCACCATTTTGAAGGTGAAGAAAAAAATTGTATGGAAATAATGAGAAATATAGCCAATTTATTAATAATCAGTGACTATATCAAGGATAGGATACATTTCACTGCTATTAACGATTTAAATTTACAGTGTCTCTAAAACAATTGGAGCATAAGAATTAAGCCCGATGAAAGAAAAACAGGTAAACATATAGAAAATCAATAGAAAAAAAGAGGAAATATCACAATCACTTTGTCTATAGATAAATCATTTAACTTTTCTAAATAAAAGTGCTAAATTTTATTTCTCTTGAATTCTTGTTATTTGCTATGTTTATTTAGGCAGCATTGGTTTACAACATTATATATGATTAAGAGTTATAGGGTCACACCTCTGCAGATACATATTATCACAACATACCCACCACCAAGGTTCCCCAAAACCAGAGGACTTGCCATACTTCTAATAACCAGATACTTATAATTTTGGATTGTAAAAACAAACAAACAACAACAAAACAACTTGCGCCAGTTAAAAACATTAAAGAAAACAAAAACATTAAATTTTTGTTGCAATTTTTGACTTGTATAATTTGTGGATTCCAGAATATAATAATCAACTAGCTCATAAAAAATGAGAACTCATCACTGATGTCTAACCCAAAAAGAATAAACAGCTCTCTCTTTTTGTTAAAGATCAAAATTTGAACTTTAATTCTATGCTTATGGTAATTCTTCAAGAGCTCTTAATAAAGGACTCATTTGTAATCATAATTGCTTATAAGTAATACAAATCTCATTAGTAAATGAAGTATACCTTCAAGATGATGAAGGAGTACCTGTTCGAAATCCAAAGAGCCCTTTACTTTCTCCTGAATTACTTGAACAAGGACACTTTGCAGGCTCTGGCAGAGTTATTTCCTATCTCTTATTAATTGCTCAAAAAACATAGGACCTTTTATTTACATAAGCTTTTGATCAAATACTTGTTTTTTTCAAGTCTCTTAATTGTTCCATACCACTCATTTTTTTTTCAGAAGGAATTAATGTCTTCCTTTGAAAAGCAGTATGTTATAATAATAATCTCTGGTCCTTAGTCAATTAATGGCATTATGTTTGTTTTTATATTGGAGACATTTTTTACAAAGCCTTTTAATTTTCCCTTCTACTTCAGATTCTCAGTTTGGAATAAATTTCTTGCATTATTTTTCAAAAGGCTTCTTGTCCATTCTCTCTGTTCATGTACAAAAATCTCCATTAGAAGGACATTGGCTGTTCTAGATCTGTGTGTAATGTTGCTTTGTCTTTTTTGTTTTGTATTATAGATCACTTATTTCTCCGTCTAGAACACTAGTATAGAACACTAGTATAGTCGGCATACCTAGATATATATTTTCAATTTATACAATCATTTTTGTGTGTGTATATAATCTGATTGTGCCTTTTTCTTGGTTTGTGGATTCAACAGCTTCTGTATCTCCCTGGATTTACCAATTTGATTTTTGTTGTTGTTATAAATAGACATTTTATTCTGTTCCATTTTCCCTGGTATCTGATGTACCTTTTATGAATTGCTTCTCTTTCCTATGGTTAGTCTACGTTAAAAGTTTGGAGATCCTTGTTCATCCATTTAAAATCATGAAGGACATGAAGGACCTGAGTGATTGAAAAGGGAGTGGTCCCCTCTGCATTTGTTTGGCTGTCTTTACTCAACAGGATCGTCCTGTTGAATGGGAGGACGGACTCTAGGTTCTGTAAAGGACTGAAGCATGTTTGCAAGTAAGATTTCACGGGGAGCATGGAGCTGAAAACAGGCAGGTTGGTAATAAACTGTACAATTATCAAAGTCAGGAGAAAATTATCATGGAGTATAATTCACTCCTGGGTTGAGCTGCCTTTTCTTTTTTTTTTTTAATCCCTTCCATGCCTGCTGGAGAGACTTAGTTATATCCAGTTCAGCTGTGCTTTTGTATTTAGTCCAAAGGCTGAACTCTGGACACTACCCAGGAAGATCTTTCAGTATGTAAATGTCATGGGGTCCAATGTCTTTGCTACCTGTCACTCTACATTCTCTGGGAAGATGAGTAATCTGAGTGGTTCTGCTGTACTGGAAACAATATATTTTTTAATGGACTACCCTGATCAGTATCCACATACTTCCAAATTTTGCATCTGTTATCTCTGTTCTTAGGGTTTCTCTCTTCATACATCTGAAATAAATTTGTACATGATTTAAAAATTTTAAATAATTAAATTTCAGCTGTTTTCCTCCTTTGACTCTTGTCACCCTTTCTTGTTTTCAGGTTTATGCGCAGTTTTTTTCTAGGGACATGTACTGAAGTTAACAACAGTAAATGCGTAAGCTCAGTTCAACATCTTAAATAAACCATTATCGGTAATAAATTAATGTATTTACACCAGAGGAAATGTAATGCCCTACTCAGGGTAGTTATTCCATTATCATTAAAGATAGTATATTAGATGTATTTTTAAAGCAATATATATTATAGTAGATGTTTCACTCGATCCCTTTTCCCTACTCTTTTATCTGGAAATCTTAAATATACAGTTTTCTTTACTCCCAAAATTTCCAACTGAAGTCTCAGTCAAAGTTTTCTTTTCTCCAATCTTAAGTCAATGAATTTAGATTGTGTATTTTCAGAAAACAGCAGTCACTTATGCCAATATGCTTTTAAGAGAGTCTGATCTTGGTTATAAAGAGACTTAATGCAAGCCTCCAGTTGAACTTGGCGGCCTGAGTCGCCCCTGTAATAACATGTTTCCCTGAACTGCCACAGGGTACCCTTTGCCTCCAACCTCTCTGCTTTGTATCAGGTGACTAGAGGACCAGCAGCAAACAAAAGCAAAGGTAAACCATAGTTTTTGTTCTCTGAAAAAATTTTAGGATTGTTTTTAAAAAATGCTTTCTGAGGGCAACTAGAAAAAAATGAATTTTGTTTCATTCCTTAGAATACACTGATTTCTTTTCTGGCCTAACTTTGTTTACTTTTAAATACAGTACCTTTCAAAATGTGAGCTTGCTTTTATGAACCTAGCACCCTAAGAAATACATTTGTCACTGGTAGTTTATGTTACATTTCAGTTAACCTTAGTCTATTTTAAGTGTATTTTGGATAATGACTCTCATAATTGTTGGAAGTTTATTTCTCCTGTAGGTGCACAATTTTTCAGAAAAGCAGCTTTTTGCAGTAACCTAATACTGAACGTATAGCATCAAAAGTTATTCTCCAAGGCAGGTTTGTTAACTATCCATGAATTAGCTTCTTAGAACATACAACTTTATGAGAAAGTCACAGTTTTAATATTTTTATAACCAAGAGCCATGAAAATTTCCTCAAACTGACTTTATAAAATCAATGGTTGTCTTTAGAGTACAAGTGCATTTCCTTATAACGATCTTTTTTTTGCACAATCTTTAATGAAGAATGTGTGCCATCAACCTCATACTTATCATGATGAGTAGTATTAAAGGATGTTATTTGGAACAAACATTGCAATTTTTAAGAAACATTATATTAAAAGGGTTCAGATAATGGATATTTTTGGTCATAACATTGGCTTTAAGTTTTCTTTCCAAATACTGATTAAGGGACTAAGTAAATATTTAGAGGTGACAGATGAATAAACTCCATACGTATTTGTAGAAAACAAGTCACACTCTTCAAGGGGCTCTATTTCTTAGCTACAGTCTACTGGGTGGTTCAATAATTGGCTATTATCCTAGGTTGGTATTGCTGGACATTTGTCATAGGCATTGCAAAACAGCATTATTCATCCTTAGTTCAACCCAAAAAGCTGTGATTGGAACATTTCTGTTTCCTTCTTGTATTAGGAGACCCTCTCAAGGTTACACTTGGAAATGAAGATCTACTTCAAAATATTTTCAAGTTATATGGTTTGTGTAGTTAGACTATATGCTTTTAATGGTTTTGAACAAACTGATTTTTTTTAGGAATAAAAACTCTATGAAATAAATATTCACTTCCTATTTATGGTTAATATATGTTACTATAATTAGTGCAGAAAATCAATTTTGTTTACTAACATCCTACTGTAGCACATTTCTCATATCTTGAGACAGGACAACTAAATTAGAGAAGTTCTCAATGATCCTTTTAAAATATATGAAAATTAATATACTGTTAGCTATTTGAATTTGGTGTGTCACTGAAGATTTTTTTGTTTGTTTTTATATAGAAACAAACCATAACTTTTTCAGTTACATCATAATACAGTGCCATGTTTGGATAAATAAAGTGCTATCTTTATTTATCATCATACCACTATAACCTCCCACAACCAAAACCAGTATTGTGATATGCTAGAAAAGCAATTAACAAAAATAAAAATTGAAAAGGTGAGATATGGAACTTCTTCTTGTGTGCCAATACTGGTAACAGATCCTGGAGATTAAGATTTCCACCTTTGCTCCATATCAGCTTCTGTTATATTGGGTGGATTTTTTTGTTTTGTGTTATAAACACACTAAGATAGTTGGAATTCAAAGAAAACCATCAGATTTGAAAAGGATCTCTAAGAGGAAAGTATCAGCAGGAATAAGTAGAAATAAATATAATGTCATAAACATGGGAGAATAAAAAACACAGAAGTTAATCTCCATCACAAAGGTACAATTGTATAACATATAATGGAATTGAAGTGCTTAAGAAAATTCAAGACAAAAAAATGACCTGAAGTGAAATAGATAAAATAATTATAAAATAGATAATAGATAAAATAGATAAAATAATTCCAGCTTCCTGAATTATTTCAAATTAGGTTAGATAAAACACCAAAACTAATATGCAGCGTAAGAAAATGTAGAGCATCCAATCATCTCTTTCATGTCCAGTTCCTCCAAATATTTTTGTTGTCACTAAAGTTTTGTATTGTTTGCAATCAGAGGAGGGCAGTTACTCTACAGCATCTTCTTCTCACTTTTAATAAATAATGTACTGGCTTGTACACTGTACTTTGTGGTACAAAAAAATAATAATTTCTTCAAACCTATCGCCCATGTTCCTACTAAATATCTACGAAGCCATTAACAATTGTTAGCTTTCCTTTTCCGTAATTAACTACCCCATAATTAGCTCATAATACCCACATGTAAGAATAGAGTGCTAACTTAAACCTCTGGCTGATGGTATTTACTTCAATTGAAAAAAGGTTTTTTTTTTTCCTTGCTGGATTGCAGAAAGGCATACCATTGCCTGAAATAACTTTATAAAAAAAAAAAAAGATCATTGTAATGAAACCAAATTCACATTTGGGAAGTCATGCCTGATTCCATAGTCAGAATCAGAGTCATCTTCTGTGTTTCTAAAGAACTTTATTCATTTTCTAATTAAAGTAATGGTTTTTGAAAGATCCACATAGTACAAAAATCTTAACAGAAGTTGCCTCCCAAAGAAATCTCACCCAACTCCTCCTACTCACATCTCTCCTTCTACCACCCAGTTCTCCTTCCTGGATTTAGGCAATGAAACCATTTCTTGAGTATCATTCCAGAGAAATTCCTCACTATACCAATTATATTTATATCCCTTACTCAGAAAAACAAACTCAGAAGCAGAATTTCTAGGTGGAAGGTTTTCCGCATTTGTAATTCTATACATGTCTTGCTTTTAAAAAATATGTACTTATATATAAAATACTATAAAGATTAATGATAATATCTAATGAATATCCACATCAATATGTGGAGCCAGCCTCATTCTTTGTTTTAGCTATATAATATTCCGTTATGTGGAAGACCCAGATTATTTAATCACTCCCTTATTGATGGATATTTGTTTTCAATTTTTTTCATTACAAACAATGCTGCAATGGGTAACTTAGAAGCAGAATTTCTAGGTGAAAGGTTATATGCATTTGTAATTAGGATATTTCTGTCCAACCTTCTATTTTGACTGGCAATGTGCCAAAGTTCTTTTACTTTGTCTTTATTGCAAACAGTTTGGAGTCAGTACCTTTTACCTGTACATTTGGAGTCAATACCTTTTACTTGCACATTTTACCTTCCTCAAATTCCGTACTTTGCATATGCTCATACGGAGAGGTGGATGACATTTGCAAGGTCAGACTAATCCTAGTTTTCAATTCATTCCTGTCAAGACAGGATTTGTCAAGGCAGAATTTGAAATTCAATCATGCTTATTCTGAAACAAAATTATGTCATCTGGCTACAATCTTTGGTGCCTCAAGTGTCTGCCAGTGTCTTCCAGTTTTCCAACTGACATTCAAAACTAGGAGTTGAAGAACGTAGATCAAACTCTCTGTTTATACATCATTCTAGTCCTTAGGCTTGAGGTTCTGTCCCAAGTTCCCATTCCTAGCTTACTCTACCTGTATCCCAACTCTTCTGGTCAATGACTTGAGTCATATTTTGGAGGAAGGGGAAAATTTAAGTTATAATTTTGACTGTGGATACTGAAAGGACTTAAGTAACATCTCACAGACCACTAGACTGCTTTACAGTTCAAAAACTTTAATTAGAAAGCTGAAGATTTAAATCAACTTAATGTTATTTTAAGGACTTAGCTAAAAACAGGTTGACAGAGGGAACATTTTATTCAAAATGTGGTCCTAAGACTTTATGTGCTTTTCCAAGAAAGCTGCTGATCTTGGCTGTGAGAAATTTCAAGTCCTAAAGAAGAAGTAATAGTTTTGACAATGACTAAGTATATACTCTTATATAAAAACAATTCTTTCTTTCATATTGCATTTCTTAAATCACAAAACACTCTTGCTTCATGGCCTCTCACACTGAAGAGTGGATTTTCCATTAGTACAGTGACGACACTGAACAGTCATCTTCATACATTTACAAAACACAAGCATATTTGGGCCTCCCTGGTGACACAAGGGTTTAAGTCTCAGCGCTATGAAGCATCGACAGTCACTGCAGCGTGAGCTGGATCCCCTGCCAGGGAGCTGACCCACATGGCACAGCAGACCTCTCCTGTCTTGCCAGCTGCTCCTCTCAGCAGTGTGTTTCAGTAGATCTGCTTGTTCTGTTCCCTATTCTGTCTCATGTAAATCTTCTCATGCCCCTACACCTCTGGCCTACACCCCAGCTCTTGTATGCATAAGTAAATAAAATAAAAATCTTTAACACAAAACCAAATACATATTTTTAGGAAGACTGGAAGGGAAGCAGTTTCGGAAAATAAAGATAGTGTTAGGGGGAAAAGTAGTCCTGAATGGATTATGGGTGTGTGGACTCCAACCCCCACTCCAAACCTTCAGTGTTCCAGAACCACAAATCCGATAAGATGATTATCGAAGAGTGGATCACTGGGAACTGAGGGTGGAGTTAAGCAGCCAGGCTGGCTATAAAACCAGAGGTGAGCCTTGGGCTCGCTGTCTTACTGAGGAGCCCTTCCTTTGGGAGCGATCTCTCTTCCTTTTGGAGCCACCTCACTTGACTCGGAGCCAGCCCTCAACGTGTCATTGCTTAGAAGATCTGGTAGGATATTTGCGGATTTGTATCCCTCTTTTTCCCTTGATATTATTACTATTTTATTTCCCTTCTTTCGTAAAATAAAACCTGTTAATAACTTTTGTCACGTGTACCTGGAGTTGGGACTTTTTAAAAGTCTTCTGAGCATGCGGATGGAGGACCCAGTGAGGGGAACCCATTTTATATTAGGGTTGCCCTGTAACAATAGGATGGTACATAGTTCTAAATTTTGTTCAGGTATAGGGATGCCAGTGGTCTTTGAAAATTGCATGAAATGGAATTAAAATAAAATTCAATACCTAATGATTAATGTGGGCTTTAAAGAGATATTATCATAAAGTAGATTATATTGTAAGCCAATAGGCACCATATCTTAAACATATATGGGAAAAACTTAATGGAGGAAACCCCTCTGCATTCAAATGTATTTTTCTTCTGCTGAAACACCTAGAGCCAGCTCACAATATTGATATTTCAAGAGAGAAGAATTTGTGAATTATTACGTTAGGGCGTTGGTTATGATCAGAATAAGGCAGTAGCATCCTCTGGGGGAACAAAAGAAGGAAGCCTACTATTGGCTCTTGCCTTGATCAGTTTTTATGAGAAATCAGGTTAACGGTAAAATTAAGGCTACAGCTTTGAATTTGGTGGCTCTGGTCTGTCTTCCATGCTAATAAATATTTATGCATGTATTTTAATTTTGGCAAAATTAGATATCAGTTAGTACTTTTCTTTATGGTTTGGAAATAAAACACTGTATTTTTTTTTTTTTTACCAGAAAGCAGTCTTTTTGTTTTTTTTCTTTTTCTTCCAGTTTTTATTATTAAATTAAGTTATTTATACATATTTGACATCAATTGCAGTCCCCATGGAGTTCCCACCACCATTTCACCAGTGCACTATCACCTCAATCTCAGTCTCAGTCCCTCCCCTGCCTTCATGTTGCTTTGAATTCTTTGTCTTTTTGTTCTTGTATTTTTTTTTTTTTTTTTGGTTGTTGTTCTTTTCCTAGAGCTTCGTTTTTTGTTTGTTTGTTTGTTTATATTCCTCCTACTAGCGAAACCATCTGATATTTTTCTCTTGCCTTTTGACTTATTTTTTTTTTTTTAAAGATTTATTTATTTATGCATACAAGCACTGGGATACAGGCCAGAGGTGTGGGGGGGTGAGAGGATTCACCACAGAGAGCAGGGAG
>JAGFMF010011386.1:3328396-3361615 GCA_019455555.1 Galemys pyrenaicus
CACAGCAGGAGAGGTCTGCTGCACCATGTGGGTCCCCTCCCTGGCCGGCAGCAGGGATTGAACTCGTGCTGCAGTGGCTGTGGTTTGCTTCATAGTGCGCTGCTTAACCACTGCGCCACCAGGGAGGCCCCACCTTTTGACTTATTTCACTGAACATAATTCCTTCTAGCTCCATCCATGTTTCTACAAATGTCTCTAGTTTCTTTTTCAATTGCTGAATAGTATTCCATTGTGTATGTGTACCACATCTTCCTGATCCAGTCATCTATTTGGGGGCATTTGGGTTGTAAAACACTGCATTTTTAATTTCCAATAAAAGATGGGGATTATGGTGATCCCAGTTAGGAATCAAGACCATTAGGAAAACTTCTGAAAAATTTATGAATTTAAAGGTAGAGGCTTGGCTTCTAAAAGGTTTTGAAACAAAATCCAGTACGATGAAAAAAAGAAAAAGAAGAGATGTAGATATGGAAAATGAATTCCTTCTACTAATATATTAAGAGAGGGTATGTTTATAAAAGCCTTCCTAGCGTATTTTCCCTCCAATCTTAAATGTCAATATGTATGACTGTCTACATCAAGTAAAAACTATGCTAAATGTATGAGAACAGACGTTTAGAGTTGCCACCAAAATTAAAACAATACTAGCAAGATTAATTTATTTACTGTAATTTTTATTAACTTAGTGAATTTCATTTGTTTACTAAGAGCATTACTGTATTTCTAGTATGATAATTATTCAAAATACTGTGAAATTCTCCTAAATAACTGGTTCCTATCATTTTCATCTTTTGCATTTTTGTGAGAAGCTCCTTATAGGTGTTGCTTCCCTCTTGTGCTCTCTCCCTTTTCTTCTTGACTCAATATGAAGCCAGAGGAATTCAGCAAAGGAAGCTCAAGGCAGACCACACCATTTTTTCTTCCACACTCTGATTATTTTCTCTATCACATAGAGTGAAAGTCAGAATCCCAACAAGGCCTTATAAGACTTTTCACCGCTGTGTCCCTTTTACTTAGTCACCAGCATTTTAGATGTTCCTCAAACCTTAGGACCTTTGCACTTGCTTCTCCCCCATGGTTTCCCAGACACATCCTCCATGCTCCCTCCTTTCTACTTTGGATCAGTAAGGCCTTTCCATCTAAAATGAATCACTTTGATTTTTTTTTTTTTTTTGCAGTTACCACCATCCAGTGTAACTTTCATGAGTAAATATTTTATTTATTCATATTTTTTCCCTGTAAGAATTAAAGTTCTGTGACAGTAGGGGATCTCATCTGTTGAGTTCACTATTGTATTGCCAATACACAGAATGGGGCAAACACATTTTTCTGAATGCTAAGTACTTCTTCAAACAGGGTTCAATGCCCAAAGACCACCAGGAAACTTCCATTGAATGAGTTGGGTGTATTACTCATTGCAGCAAAGAAAAATGTACCCCATGGAGTAGTGCAGGGTATGTCAGAGTCTATGATAGAATTTAGGTTTTATTTGGGTTACTTTAGAGGATCTAAGACAATGAGGCTTTCTCTAGATTGGATTCTGGCAGAAAGCAGAAGCATTTCTGTGATTGGGTAAAAGAACAGATTCATTCACTTGACAAGAGAGGGGATTTTTTTGTGTGTGTCTTACACTGTGACCTTGTTTCTACTGTGCTTAGACATAATGAAAAGTTGGCCTTACTTCGTCTTGTTTCATTGTGAACAATAAACTTGTTTGAGGCTGGTATTCTGCGAAATTATTTGTCTAATAGGAGAATATGTAAGATAGCTGCATTTCACCAGCAGTTAAGTTTTGTGGGGCAGAAGTGAGAGAGGGGAAAAGAAAGAAGCAGGGGATAGAGACTTGTCTACAGGAGCACAGTCAGCCTGTCTTTCTCAAGGGAACTCCCCTCCACCCCTAAATATATACCCTCTGTCATTTTTAATACCAAAATGGGGGAACTAAAATGATGGGAGTTCCTGGGGCCTGCTTGCTATTAGATAGTACCCACCTTTCTTTAGTTTTAGTCATTTCCCTCTTTGTGAGTTAAGAAAATCAGAAGTGTGAAACTAGGGCAAAACAATGGTGGCTAGACCTTCCTTATTGGGGCTATTCCTTGGGGGAAAGTCTGAGAAGAAATCTGCTTTACCTTCTGCCTTTCATGGGTGTGTAGCTTTGCTAAGAATTGCTTATCCAGGGCCTTGAAAATGTCCTCATGATTTCCCTCTTGAAGGAAGGGAACAGGTCTTTTGTACATGTTCCCAGAAAAAAGTCCTTACTCCTAAGGAGAGAAAGTTGAGTGATACAGTAGAGGGGATAAGTCCAAATTAAACTCCTCACTCATCCCCCAGTCTCAGTGTCTTGCTAATTTTTCTGGAATCCCATCAATCAGAGATTTGCTTAAAGAAGCGAACCTTTTCCAAAAGATTAAAAAGAAGTGGAAGGAGGAAGGGAGAAAGAAAGGGAAGTTTGCTATTGGTGACTCATAGGGATAACTGCACAAGTTTTATGCTATAACAACTAGTTAAGACACAGGTTGAGCTCAACAGTGGGGATTTTGATGGTATGGGTGGGGTGAAGAAAGGAGTTAGAGGTAAATTCTGAAGCAAACGTCACATTTGGAATGGACAAGCCCAGGGAGGTTCCCTGGTGGAGGAAGGAGGGTGTGGAGGTAGACAGCTAATGATTACAAGATGGGGTTGAGGGACTGAAAAAGAATCAGGGAGGTGCCTAGGGAAGAGATTGCCTCCCAGAAAGCCAGGTTTAATTAGGAAAGTGACAGAGGGTGACCTTCCTGTGTGGGAAGCAGAAACCTGAGAAGTACAACAAACAGCAGACACTGGCATAAAATTTCACTTATTTATTTTGCCTCTATTTGTGGTACACCGCACATTTTATCAGGAACTCTGCCTGCCATGGAAGTGCCCCTTCCATCAGTCTGAAAGAAGAGAAAAATAACATTGTAGGATGGGACAAAAGAGGCACTTGGCAATTTGGTAATAAGTGAGAGGATGGTTCTATGGAGTGCTGAGGGGGCTGACCAAAGAAGAAACAATAATCAGTGGAAAGCTATGTTTTGAATAGAATCAAAAGCAGGAAATGTACTGGTAGAACAGATATATAGCCCTCATTCTAGCATGAACTGAATTTTAAGTTCAAGGAAAAGTTTTTTTTTTCCTATTTCTCATTTTTTTTTTTTTTGGTCCCTTGAAGCAGAGCATACCCAAAAAACAAATGAATAAATACATAGAGAGAGAGAGAGAAAAGAATCAAAGACGAGGGACAACTCTTATTGTAGTCATAAAATTTCCTCAAAAATAATGTTATTTTTAAACCATGATTTTAACCTAATCTTATACAGTATTATTAGATTTTTGTGTTACTAAATGGAGTAATCTTATCCCCTTGTGTGCTATGGAAAAAAATATTTATTCAATGAATGATGAAGAAGAAACTACCTTCATAGCTCATAAAAACTCATATTTTGTATCAATTCTTTTGTTTAGGATTTCCCAAGTGTCTTTGAATAAAGTTTTGTAAATTCATTTAAACCTTTTTTTACCTTGGTGTCCGTGGCCTGAAAAAACGCTATGAGGCGTGGTTGGTGACACCTGGTGGCTAGAAGTGATCATTTCACACAGTCTGAGCGCACAGGCTTTGCTGGAGGAAATACAAACCTCCATTCCTCAGAAAAAAACCTCTGTGGATCATTGCTCCTGCTTGTACGTACCTAGAGCAAGACCTGACTGACTCAAACAGAAAAGTGCTGTCCCATGAGGGAAATACGGCCACTTAACATGGACCATGGATCTCCGGTTCTGAATGCTCAGCTGCCACTCTCTGGGCACTGGGGTTTCTCTCACTACTGTATATCACTGACTTTTTGATTCCCAAGATTTCAATTCAAAATGTAGAGCAGGATGCATCTAATTGACTTGGTCATGGTTACATTCCAGCTTCAAGAAAGACTGGGAAAACATCTGGCTGTTTCACTTATTTAATGATATAATAAAATATTATTATAAGATTACATGAGATAAATATTTTTGTTTTTTAAAAATGTATTTTCTTACATTATTGTCCTCCTCTCAGATCTAGTCCCTGTAGTTCTCCCACCAGCTGTGAAGTCACCATAGTCCCTTGTGCATTTCCCCTCCCATTTTGACCCATCTTCCTCCTCCTCCTCCCCTGCTGTATGCCACAGATCTAAGGTCTGCTTTCAAGTTTTGTCTTTTCCCTGACTCTTTGTTCAGTTTTCCTCTGTTCCACCTATATGTGAAAATTCCATATTTTCCTCTGAGTTATTTCACTTAACATAATCCCTTCCAGCCCTATCCATGTTGTCTCAAATGGCATGAGTTTATGAGCTAAATATTTCAAAAGCACTTGAACACAGTACTTGGGAGTAAATGAGTTTTCCAACATGCTAGTGAATATTATTTTACATCCTGATTTCCTTGATTATGAACATAACTGAGGGCCAGGATCAGTCTTGTTTAGCTTGTATTTTGGACACAAGTTCTGATGCTCCATGAATGCTTGCATTGCAGTACTTGTTCCCGAAGCTCTGTCACGATACTTGCTTCTTTATCTCAATTTATTTATGGGTCTCTTTAAGATCTTTATATAGAATAAACTTAAAATATAAATATATGACAACAATGCCAGTAACTGTTCAGTGCTTGTTTTTTTCCACAGTGATATCACTAACAGAAAAATGAAATCTCTCCATAGGTCTTCTGGAGTGCATTAAGGCAGAAGATAACAAGTTTTCATTTAACATGAAACTATTATATGAAGGACAATTTAGATTTTGTGTTGTTCAACAAGTACATCTCTTATCATGGCTGATCATATGTTTTATTCTGAAATCCATCTCTCCTCTAAAACCTGCCCGACTTCCAATTTATCAAAGGAAGCCCTTTATAGCTGCTTGGAATGCTCCAACAGATCAGTGTTTGATAAAATATAATATAAGAATAAATCTGAAAATGTTTCAGGTGATTGGGAGCCCATTGGCCAAGGCCAGGGGACAAAATGTCACTATATTTTATGTCAACAGGTTAGGGTACTATCCATGGTATACATCACAGGGGGTTCCCATTAATGGGGGTCTCCCACAAAATATAAGTTTGCAAGTACATCTGGAAAAAGCTGACCAAGATATTAATTATTATATCCCTGCTGAGAATTTCAGTGGACTTGCTGTTATAGACTGGGAATATTGGCGACCCCAGTGGGCTCGGAACTGGAACACAAAAAATGTCTACAGACAGAAGTCAAGAAAGCTAATTTCCGAAACTCAAGAGAACATCTCAACTACTGATATTGAATATTTGGCCAAAGCACACTTTGAAGAAAGTGCTAAAGCTTTCATGAAGGAAACCATTGAATTGGGAATTAAGAGCCGACCCAGGGGCCTTTGGGGTTACTACTTATATCCTGATTGCCACAATTACAATGTTGATGACCCTGATTATACTGGATCATGCCCAGAAGAAGAAGTTTTGAGGAATAATGAGCTCTCTTGGCTCTGGAATAGCAGTGCTGCTTTATATCCTTCCATTGGGGTCAGGAAACCCCTTGGAGATAGCAAAAACATTCTGCGCTTCTCACAATTCCGGGTACGTGAATCCCTAAGGATCTCTGCCAGGACATGCCATGATTATGCACTGCCCGTATTTGTCTATACAAGGTTAGGCTACAGAGACCAGCCTTTGTTTTTTCTTTCTAAGGTAAGACACACTTTGGCCAAAGGTGGAGAACTACCTTCCCATCACTAAAAGTGACATTTTTTCACTAATTTTGCTCTTTGAAGAATTCCCAATTTATTAGAGTAGCATATCTTTCCATTTGACTAGTCACCACTTATGGAATTCATTTATGCAAAATGAATTTTGATTATTTTATTTAATATATTCTTAAGGAAATGAAATAAGAAGGAAGGAGTTAAAGTTCAGTATCACCAACTACTGCTGCTTCTGACTCCCAACTCAGATTGTCTTCCTTACAATTGACCTTTTGGGAAAGTTATTGAAATGATTGATGGTGAGAAGTTTGGAAAATCAAAAAAGATATTGTAAAATGGAATAATTTTCTTGTATGTACAGAAATGGAATTTAAGTCATTCTTGCTTCTTGTCTCACCATTTAAAATGTCAAGAGCAAAAAAGTGTTCTTTTTAATGCATAATTCAAGCTTTGGTAAAAGGTAGAAAAGAGGCACAAGGATGTGAACATACTTATAATTACTGAACTGTACACTTAGAAATGGCTGAGTAAATTTTATATTTTTTCCAACCACCATTAAAAATTTAAAACTTTTTAAAAATCAGCTGCAAATCTTTTAAAATTAGCTGAGTGTATAGATTTAGCTATATGATTTATTCTTGATTTTTGGACCAAAGTTAATAGAGTTGGTAAGAAAGGTAAATGTTTCAAAATTCAATACTTAAATCACTAGTATATGGCTTTATAACTCTAGCTTAAAACTTACAAATTGAACTTTTATTCAGTCTGTTTATTTTACTAAACTCTGAAGGAATTTTTAAATAGATGATCATACAGACCAATTTTCTCTCCGTGTTCCTTTGCCACTATAGTAATTTAAATGGAAATTGCTAGAGATAAAAACTTAAGAGTGGATGCTACTCTAATGATTGAACTGGGATAATTATGTGTAAACTTTCTATGATGAGAAGACTTGGGATTTGTTCTGGCCTTTACATTTGTGATACATTGGTGTTTTAAGATATTGCTGGTTACGAGGTGATTATCATATTTTAATGGAGACATTCCTTCTTTGCTCCATCACTACAAATTTCAATTCACCTGCTTATATGAAAACATCAAGACATTGTTGTTAGACATACAGAGGAAATAGAAAATATTCAGAAATATTCTAGAAAATATTCAGTTGAGCATCTTACCACAACCTGTAGATAACTGGGGAACACATGGAAAGTAGAGTTTCCTTCTTCAAGGAAGAAATAGCTCTCATGCATGCACATGACTGGGTAACACTGAGGTTCTAGAAATTATCCCATTATAGTTTAGGTTTTCCTCTCCTACAGTGGTTCTCACTCTTTTGGGAAACTTAGATGGCCACATACAAAAAAGAAAAGAAAAGAAACTGAAATATTCTATAACTCCATATGCAAAAATAATTCAAAATATATTAAAGACTTGGAAGACCCGAAACCATAAAATATATAGAAGAAAGTATAGGAGATATGTTCTATGATGTCAACTTTAGAGATGTCTTTGGGGATTTGACACTAATGACAAGGGAAATCAGGCAAAAAATAAATCAGAACCGATCAAGTTAACAAGTTTCTGCACAGTGAAAAAAAAAAGTCAGAACAAAAAGCCTTTTGAATGGGAGACAGTATTTGCACTTCAACAAGGGGCTAATAACATGCAAGGTATATTCAGAATTTAAACAACTCAGCAGCAATGAAAGCCCAATGAAAAAGGTGCAAAAATTTGAATTCATCCTGAAGAAGACATACAGAAGAGGCATGTGAAAAAAATGTTCATTACTTATTAACAGACATGTGAAAAAATGCTCATTGTTATTATTAGGAAAATCCAAGTCAAAGCCAAAATAGGATACTTGTGAGACAGGCTTACAAATGTCATCTAGGCTGTGGAAAGAAAGGAACCCTTTTCTACTCTTAGTGGGAATGTAAATTGGTGCAACCATTTTAGAAAACTGAAAAAACTGAAAACAGAGTTATCTTATAAGCCAGCAATCCCTCTTCTGGGTATTTATCTGAAGAATGTGAAGTCATTAACTTAAAGAGTTATGTGCACCTTTATGTTTATTGCAGCATATTCACAATAGCCAAAATATGAAAATGACCTAAGTACCTACTGATAAGTGATTAGATAAAGAAGATGACATAAATACACCATGGAATACTACTTGTCTATAAAAAATGTTGCAACAAGTGGAAGTAACTTAAGGGGATTATGCTTAGTGAAATAAGTCAAAAAGAGAAACAAATATTGGATAATTTCATCTCTAAGGAATACAAGAAAATAAAGCAGATGAATGAACAAACCAGAATTGAAGCAGTAGATTTAACAACAAAACCGAGGTTGCCACAAGAGAAGAGGGCAGTGTTGTTACTAGGGTGATAGTAAAGATGGAGGGTTCCAATGAATGGTAGGTTTTTTAAAAAAATTTGGGAATAAATTAAATAAAAAGGAAGTGGCCTTTAACCCAGTGCTTATATGCATAAATAAATACATCTTTAAAAAAAATCCAAAATAAAATTCTCCTTAAATGTACTAAGAAAAATTCTGTCTGCTTTACCATGACTGAGCAAATCATAAATGAGGTCCATTAAGTAAGGTACTTTGGAAATTAAACACAAATAATTTTAGAGACCAAATGTAAGACCTGAACCTAATAAGAATCTGCAGATCCTTAACAATATTTTCCTTTGCCTTGCTGGAACCCAAATGACACAAAAATCCTTCCTTGTCATTACAGAGAGAAAGTCCTTCGGGGAATATTGCAAGTTGGAAAGGAAACCTGGTTAAGAAGAATCTTAGACATTTTTCACATTTGGAGAAGAAAAACTTGAGATTTTGCTTCTGAGTCATAGACATAGCTGGCTTGTGTATAGAACCCCTAGTTATATTCAGTGATAGAATTTTTGGTGACTCTTTATTTTGGTGGCTAATTGTCTTCAAAGTAATGTCCTGTTTGGCAATTACTTTTTAAAAAATATATTTGATATATTTTTCCGTAGGGTTATAGTGTGCAATTTTTGAGCTTTGGTTCAATCAACATTTGTGTTACTCTAAGGTTAAAAAAAATTTTCATCCAATTATACTGAACTGAGCCTCAATCTTAATCCCTAGTGGGTTGTTTTTCATTTAAATAAATAATGAACTCTACTCTTTTCAATCCAGCAAGATTTAATCAGTACCATTGGAGAAAGTGCTGCCTTGGGAGCTGCAGGCATTGTTATTTGGGGAGACATGAATTTAACTTCATCTGAGGTCAGTACCTTAAAGGTATAATTAACACTATTTAAAGTACTTGCTGTTTTCCTATAGTGCTCACTCTAGTCATTTCCTTCATGGCTCCCATGGTAAACCAGTTTTAAGCAAAAATCCATATTAATGTCTTATCCATTGAAGGTACTCAATAAATAGTATTAACGTCTGTTAAGATAGTAATCATAATACTGACAGTTGTTGAGTACTATTTGAAGATTGTGCTAAATGCCTTTTTTGTAATTTTAGATTTGTTGAATACTGGTCATAATAACTCTTATGAGATATGAAATATCATCCTCACTTAAAGAGAGGTTATAAGAGAGCAAAGGAACGGGGGAAACAGCTACTTAGGCTAGCTAGTAATGAACCCGGTGTTAACAATGGAGAGTTTGACTCTAGAGCCCACTACATAAAATGTGTTATATCCTATTTTGAAAAGTAAAAGCAGATGGTAACTCTTTAAATCCCCTTATTGATATAGTTTTACTCTGCGGTGAAATTAGCTGAAAATTAATGACATTTAAAATAAGATTTAATGTCTCTTCAAACTTCTCCCAGTTCAGATATTATTAACTTCATGACATCATCTTAACCTTTCCCCAATCCATATTAACCAGTCTTTTTGTATTTCCAGATGTTGTTTGTTTATATCTCTACAGTGCAATATATTTTGCCTTGAATTATAATATCCTATCCTCAACACTTCCTGTTAAATTAAATTTTTTGCAAGTCCGTAATAATCTTAATATTATTAGAGTTTCACAGACTCATTTTGTTGCTATAAATATATCAATCATGAAAATATTGATGACAAAGACTCCTCTGCTCACATGAGAATTTCATAGAGACTGAAGGGACCAATTCCTCACTTTCCAGGTATGATATTTCCCCTCTGGCCCATGTGGCTCATGAGATGAGTTTCATCAGGAAGCCGAATGAACAAACTGGGTGGCTGCTGTTTGAACACATGCTAGGAGCCACACCAAAAGTGACCTAATCAGCCTTACAGGCAGATAGGCTCTCCCGTGTTTGATTTTTATAAGAAGGTGGAACCCAGGCCAGCTGATATTTAAACATAATAACAGGAAAATCCAGAAGACTATAGATTGATGGTCATGAATAAATCTGCAGAATGTGATGACTCAGTTTCTAATACAACTGAAAGAGTCCACATACCTCAAATGTTGCCAAAGGGCAACAGTTTTGGCATGAGTTTTGATTTAGGTTTGTCTTTTTTTTAAATACTCATTAACTTGGGAAGTAGAAGGAACAGGAAAAAGTGTGTAAATTGAAAGAAATCGTTTGTTGACTCTGGGGCACATTTACAAGTCCAGTTGTCTGGCCCACCTATAACATAGTTTCCATTTTATGTTCCTTTGACCTTTGTCCTTTCTAATCTAGTTCTCGAAGTTATAGCTCTTGAGCCTAAGAGTTTGCCAACTGGAACCAAGCCATTGGGTTTCAAGCAAGTCCAAAGAACTATCGTGCGGCTCTAGATGCTCTGCCTTATTAGTAACAAAAACGAACAGACCATTAAGCCCCATTTGTTTCTACATTTCTAGGGCAACTGTACAAAGGTGAAACAGTTTGTGAGTTCTGACTTAGGGAGCTACATAGTCAACGTGAGCAGAGCTGCCGAGGCATGTAGTCTTCATCTGTGCAGGAATAATGGGAGATGTGTAAGGAAGATGTGGGAAGCTCCCGATTACCTTCACTTGAACCCTGCAAATTACCACATTGAGGCCTCTGAAGATGGAGAATTTAACGTGAAAGGGAAAGCATCTGATACAGATCTGGCAACGATGATGGAGAAGTTTTCCTGTCATTGTTATCAAGGATACGAAGGGGCTGACTGCAGAGAAATGAAGCTGGCTGATGGCTGCTCAGGGGTTTCCTCCTTTTCAGGCTCACTAATCACACTGTGTCTGCTGGTTTTAGAGGCTATCAGAGCACTCGGTTGTGAGATCATTGAGTTTAAAGAGAATTGTATAGCCTCCAGAGTACTCACCTAGGGAAGAGATGAAACTTAGGACAATTTTTTTTTTCACTTATGAAATCCATGGAGAGGTAACATCAGTAGACATTAGCTATGCCAGTTACATAGAAACAAACTACTTCATTTGGCTCCAATTCAGCTAAGAAACCAGATCCCAGAGTAAAAATCTATGTATCTTTCTTCCTTACTGGAAGGTTTGAGTTGATTTTAAAATACAACAGGTATTTTTTTAGTTTTTATATGAAGATACATACATGAGAGTATACATAAAAATGTGAAGTTACTGATTTTAAAGACTGGTTTTCTGGCTAGCAATGTAATTAAGGAAAGATTACTAAGTTCTGACTCAATAGAAGACGTCACCTGGTCTCCATCTACTCATCTGAAATTTGATGATATAATCCCTACTTCAGTGAATAATTCTAAAGAGTCAATGGGATAACACATTCCATTCATACTTTGGCTCTTAATACATGTTGCTGATCTTCAACTGTCCTCCCTTGATAAACAAAAAAAATGGGAAATCTTAGCATAAATAGAATTGTAGGCAATTATATCTCTGATATCATGGTCCATATATAATCACTTATATGCTGTATTCTTGGGAGATGCATTTTCACTTGATAGTATTTCCTTCCCCTCTACCTCTTTTGTTTTTTGATGAAACATTTACAATCCTAATGTGCTGTGTTCAATTCTGAGTTCCTGCTTGTCAGAAGTTGTTGACATTAAGGTCTAATTTCTAAATGTAAAATACAAAACAAACAAAACATCATTTGTAATACCATCAAGGAGAAACAATATTATATAGATTAACTTTCCAAAAATTAAGTTTAATATCAAACATTTTATAATCACATTATAGAAAATGTGTGAAAATAGGAAAATTAATGAAGAAAATCATCAAAAATCACTGTAATATGTACTGGGAACTTTTGGTATATTTCTGTCTCATTTTATTCTAAAACTTTTTTCAAAAAAACCGTGGTTGTAGGGACCTCCCTGATGGCACAAGGGGTTGAGTCGCAGTGCTATGAAGCTGTAGGCATCCACTACAGCATGAGTTTGACCCCCGGCAAGGGAAGTGACCAACATGGAGAGGCAGACCTCTCCTATCTCACCCACTGCTTCCCTCAGCAGTGTATTTCAGGCAATATACCTGTTCTGTTCCCTGTTCTGACTCTGATAAATCCTCTTACCCCCCACCCCCGCACCTCTGGTCTGTACCCCTGTTCTTGCATACATAAACAAATAAATCTTTATAAAAAACAAACAAAAAAACATGGTTGTAATAATAGTATATCTATATATTTGCATTCTCTGTTTTTTTCTTAGCCATATGTTTAAGTTATTTCATAATACTTAAATTTCATTTAAATACCATTTTTGAGGCTACTAAATTATCAGCTGAAAATAGCACATTTTTTTCCCTTAATTTTTGATATGTAAATGATAAACTTTTACTGTTTAATCACCTCATTAGAAAATATTCTCCAAATCACCCTCCCAGCTTATTCACTCATTAATCAATTTGTACGTTAATTAATTAACTATTATCTCTTACCAGGCACTGCTCTAGGCTTCAAAATAGATCCCTAAACAAAATAAGATCCCTGCCTTCCTGGAACTTACATTCTAGCTGGAGGAGGCAGACATTAAATATTCACAGAGCTGTTTATGTGAAATATTAATACTAGGGGAAAGAGAACAGAGTGGGGGAGGTGGGATTTTCCTGTATTGGGTCTCAGTGAGCAAATGTTAATTGGGTGGGAGTTAGCTATGAGGTTATTTGGGGTCAGGGTATTTTAGGCAGATGAAACAGTTCGTGTACCCTTGGTAGTAGGCCTGGTATATTCACAGAATAGCAAATATTGCTCTGGGGCTGAAACCTTCTCACCATTAATTTTCCTTGCTTATTATTTGATCTGTAGCATTTACCACCACCAGACATAGTATGTGTTATAGATTTGCTTATTTTCTGTCTTCTTTTGCTGGAATATAAACTAGGAAAATGAGGACTTCATCTTGTTCTATGCAGAACATTACTTGCTATAGTGCCTGGCACACAGTAGATGCTCAATATGTATTTTGAGTGAATGAAAGACTGATTCATAAATCTGAATCAATGGTAGTTATAAATTTATTATGAAAATTTTTAACTCTGTAAATATAGTGAATGATTGCAAAGTTATTTTTCAGCATTGTTGTTCTAGTCTTATTCTAGTATATCAGCCCCTCACATCACATAGTTTAAGTCTCCTGGGAAGAGCTGAGGTCTGAAAAGAATAAATCCCTAGACAAAGTGAAAAAGTCAGTTATCAACAAGTCCAGTCTGGAACTTAAGTTGCTGAAATTTCACCATTTTATCTGGTTGTAAGATAGAAGCCAAATATGTTTGCTCAGCTTTTGACCATGACCATAAATTTTCTGCATTTGTAATTAATTTTAAGAACTCACACTGGCTAAATTCAATCAACTTCCAGATCTTCCAACTCTAGGTTCTCTGTAAATGTAACTTAGCTTATTGCTCTTGGATGGGAAATCCACCTCCTAAACTGCTTAATGACCACCGTTTCTTAGAATCTTTAATTTCCCTTTATGGAAACAGCAAGATACTCAGACTCTCTACTCTTCAGCATTCTCTTATACAAAGGGGAATTAATGATAGTATCCTTTTAATGATGGTATGTAGTGATATCAAGTTGCTAACACACTTAAAAACTGGCACATTAAAAAAGTCCTGGCAAATGTTAGCTATTGTTATTAAGTACTGTCAAAACTGATCCCATAAAAACTTTAGTAGGTAATATCTCCATTTTAAAATAAAAGAAATTATGTATGACTCAGGGTAGTGAAATTATTTTCTTAATATTATTTAGAAGTACCTGGGCCTTGAACCTTTCTCTTTTGAACCTTAAACTTGTTATCTTTTCATTTCAGCAGAAATATAGAAGACTAATGGCACCAAATTCCTCTTCATTAACTTACAGAAAAGTATACTGATATTAGTATAATATCAAATATCAAACTAATATTTACTAATATCAAACTGATATTAGTAAAATATCAATAGTATGGTTTCTATTGGTATAATATCAAACAGTGTTTTTTCCGACCACATGGAAGAAAAATTTAAATTTAACCAGTCTATTAGCAATGCACCCTTAACTGTCATAATCTAAACATTTAAATGCCACTTGTCCATAAAAGAAACCAGGGTTTTTTAGAGAAATGTCTTTTTCTAAAGTCTTATTCCACTGTATGAATTTGGGATATCATGTTTTATCATAAAGTAAGGATTCTATCAAGGGTAAGTAGGATTGAAAATTTTGATAATCATTAAATAACTGCAACAGACTAAAATGTTTCAAATATATTTAAATCCATGAAGTCAAAGTGACATTAAAGTTTTTTGACCACCTTTGAAGAATCTTAAAAAACCAACTCCTTACTCTGAAAACTAGTACATAAAAGGAAAGAATAAATCATTTAGTGTATATTCATAGTGTATAATCATTTAGTGTATTTAGTGAAAGAAGGGAAGGTATTCAAACCAATGAATGAAGAAGTTATAATAGAATAAACATTTTGCTATTCTAATGAATTAATGACTTTAGGAACCTCAATGACTGCTAGAAACACAAGAAGGGATAAAATTAGACACTAAATTTTACTCAATTCAAGTATGCAACACCAAAACCCAATCAGGTCTCTTACTAATTCACAGGGTTCAAAAGAAAGTAATAAAGTACAAAAGAAAAGGTGGAACATGCCAGGAAGGTAATAACCACAATTCATATTCTAGAAAAGTCTAGAGGACAAATAGCATCTTTTATCAACAAATAAATTACCAAAATCAAAAAAAGGAGAACCCATATGTCTATCAATGTGGGTTCAGATTAATGCTTCCCTTTGCAGGATTTATGTGAATTACATGCTCTTTGGCTAGTCCCTTTTTTTTTGTTCTGTTTCTCTCTCTTAGAAGATTTTTTTCTGAAAAAGCTTTCTTAATAAATCACTTGCACATGAAAATTCATCTTAGGGCCTGCTATTGAAGAATTTGACCTAAGTCCAATTTATTCCCCTAAATATGTAGTAACAAGCATAAATACAGGGGTTTGACTTTTGCATGGAAGCAATACTATGGAAAAGTAAAAAAAAAAGGAAAATGCACCTGGAACACATGACAATGTGCTAATTCCTGTGACTACTTAAGGAAGCCAATTAAAAATGACACAAACCTAACGTGGGAAAGGACATGAATATAAAATCAAAGCAAAGAAAACAAATGGCTAGATTTTTCAAAAGAAATTATGATTAAAATGACATTGAGAACTATTTTTACAGCTAGTGAAAGACTTCTAGTACAGAATTCACTTGGGTATTGGGAAAATATACTCAGTATTGCAACTGTTAACTGATACAAACTCTTTAAGAGTTAACATTATATATTATAATGGACATGATTACCTTTTCAACTCTGATTGCTCTTTCTTGTTCTTTTTAATTCTGTAATAGCATGTCTGAATGTTTATGTCCCCTAAAAATTTGTATGTTGAAATCCTGATGTCTGGGATGTGATGGTTTTATATATAACATGTTTGGGTGATGCTTAGGTCATGAGGGTGGAACCCTAATGAATGGAATGAGTATCTTTATAAAAGTGACCCTAGAGTGCTTACTCACCTCCTCTGTCATGTGAAATATTATTAGACGTTTGCCACCAAGAACCTCCACCTGCCCATGCTGGCTCCTTCATCTTGGACTTCTCGACTTAAGAAATACAACTACAATCAATTCCTGTTGTATGGAAGTCACCTATTCTGGTATTTTCTCAGAACAACCACATAGACCAAGACAGCATGACTCATTCTCAAATCACTTTATTTGTGGCTTATTGTCTTTTTCCTCCCGCTACAATGCTAGCCCAGTAGGAGACAAGTCTGGCTATACGGCATCCTCCACGAGGGAGCTTGGTTTACGATAAAGACTCCATTTTAAATAGTTGAATCAATAAATGACGCAGTCGGCAGCTACTTATGGTTTGAAATGTCCAAGCAACTCTAAAACAGCTCCTCAATGTCCTTCTGCAATGTCTGAGTCACTTTTAAGCGGACTCCAGTGGGGACCTACTAGATTATTACATCACAAAAAACTAAATTGATGCAAACTGCTGCTTAGGAGATGAAGTCAGAAAGAAGGGCATATTAACTGAGGCCGTGGAACAGTAAGCTCAGAATGATAAAATCAACTTTCATAACTTGCAAGCAAGTAGAGAGCCGTGTTTGGTGGCACTTGGGGGAAACCCTAACCTGGTTGTAGAGATTATTGCCAGGAGATGATTATTAGGAGAGGGAGCCCAGAAGAAACCCAGTCAAAACTAGAGTGCACAGCCCTTCAGAATAATTTAAGGAGAAAAGCGATCACGCTACAGAGAAAACTCTAAGGCACCAGAACTTTTGGAGCGGGCAGCATTCCTTCAAGAACTGGTTTAGCGCGAGAGTTACAGAGAGATCGGTTAAGGTGGAGGCGGTTACAGCGAGAGCATCGAGACGGCGCCCCCTGGAGCAAGTTTGGGAGCTGCAAGGTATTGTTTATTCCTGAAGAACAGGTCAGCATTTGAAGGACCAACCAATTTAGGCAAATGTATGACCAAAATAATGGCGAGTCCACAATTTTGCCCCTGGCAGGAGTAGAGAAGGGGCAGGCTTGAGAGTGGAACAATCTTGGTCCCTTCTGATAGTTCCCCGAGTAACGGTTCATTTGTTCCCAAAGTCACCCGACCACCAACTCCATCCAACTCTAAAAGAGACTTCAGGGCTCCTGGCTTAACTTTAGCTGACCAACTAGTTTAGGTCCTTGAATCTGGTCTCTCTCTCTCTCTCTCTCTCCCTCTCTCTCTCTCGCTCTCTCTCTCTCCTTTCTCCTCTCTCTCTCTTTCCCTCTCTCTCTCTCTCTCTCTCTCTCTCTCTCTCTCCCACAAGCACTTTCTAGAATTGTCTCTAAAATGTTAAAATTTTATCCTATATCCTTAAAGATAGTCAGAAACATCTGATCTGACTCATCACCCACAGACCCTTAGAGCAAAAGAACCTACCTAAGCCTCACTGCAATTGGCTGATATTCCTGAACTGAATTGCAGAACTGAGACCCTCCAGGGCTTTGCCAATGGAGTAGATAAGGCTGAAGTCTTAATCCAAGAGACTAGGCTGAAATTTCTTGACCCTAGGTAAAAAATTTCTTGACCTTAGGTTAAAAGAACTTGAGTGGTAGCTACAAAATGGAACCAACACTTAGATCTACTTCATAGGGTTATTAGGATTAATGTGTAGAGGCTGAGAGAGAGGGTAGGACCGGGAAGGGAGAGAGAAATGTTAAAATGTTAGCTACTGTTCTACTCTTTATCAGATTTGGGATTGAAGCTATTGTAGACTCAGGCCAGTGTCCTTTGTCCTCTGTTTCCTGTTTTGCTTTATTATCACCAAGTGGGTAGGCTGAGTGCTCACAGTTCAAGATTTCACCCAGTCTTCGTTTTATTTTCCTGAGGAAGTTATATATAGCAAACTTGCACTTAACTAATCATTGTTGGCAAAGTTAGAAGGTAATATATATTAACCAGAAGATAAAGGACTCCCATAAATCAAATGTACCTCTCATTTCAAGAGTGTTAATCTTTTAGTTCACAGAATTTCTTTTAAAAAAAATTTATTTATGCATACAAGAGCTGGGGTGTAGACCAGAGGTATGGGGGTGGTGAGAGGATTCACCAGAGACAGAGTGGGCAGTAGAACAGGCAGATGGACTGAAATACACTGCTGAGGGGAGCAGTGGGCAAGGCAGGAGAGGTCTGCTGTGCCATGTGGGTCAGGGGTTGAATGAGTGCTTTAGTGACTACCAATAGTTTGATTATGCTAAGACTTAACCCCGTATGCCAGGAAGGAGGCCCCAATTTCTTATTCTTAGTACTTTGTCTACATAATGTGGAAAGCTAGTTAACGTTATATATAATATTTTAATTCTCCTGATCAAAACAGAGAGACCTAAGTTAAAACATGAGACCTAAGTTAAAACTTGTCATGCTGTAACCTCTAGTCATTTGGAGCAAATGCAAAAAGAAGCAATAGCCAAGTGAAAAATACTGAAGTCAGCATTCTGTCAAAGTTATCTCAACCCCAAAGAGGCAAGTGTTGGTAGAGAGAGAGCACTGCCCTGGAGTCCGATTATTAAATGCATACATTTGAGGCTATTTAGACTGAGATTTAATTCCTTTTTTTATTTCCAGTGAAGTTAATTCTAATAGAGTACAACAGTAATCGTACAAGCAGAAAGTTGTCAGTCATCTATGAATTGAATAAGATGATTAAAACATCCACTCTCCCTTTTCAGAATATGTGATATGTTTACTTTATATTTTCATCTCCATGATAGTAACACATCCACTAGAGGTCATTGTAAAGTGCAAGAGCCTCAGAATTAGTTAAAGCTGCATTTTCTAGCTTTGGGGTGGCTGGCAAATGATTTTAAATTTCTAGTGTTTATTTCCTCATTTGAAAAATGAGGATAATTCTTAACCCTGGTGTTATTGTGACTTTTACATGTTGTAATTGCTTACCGAAAGTCCTTAGATGACTTTCTAATCAGTTGTTGATTGTTTCATTCCTAGATATTTGGTTGAAATTGCTTTCCTGTGAAAGAATAAGCCTCCTCCTACCTCAGTTGTCTAGAACAGACTTTCCTCAACAAGTATCGCCTTGACATGTAGAGCCTAAGGTCAATCAAGTTCCCGCAGGCTTTAAGAAAAACTGTTACTCCCTTGGATCCCTAGAAGAATGAAGATTGGGGGTATAACTCAGATTTAAGGTTATCTCCAGAAATGAACTTGCTATCTGAGAAACCCATCTTTATGGCAGGGCAAACATCTAGTTACAGAACATCTGGGTTTAATGAGCCACCCTCCCCTCATCATATAAGTCCCCTTCCTCTCTCCTTGAAGCCTAGGCCCCTACCCCCTTTATTAGCTCAAGAAGAAATACCTTCAGTCTATTCTATTTAGAATAGACAGCCTTGTAAATTCTCCACATGTGTGTAATTAAATTTGTCCTTTTTCTCCTACTAATCTGTCTGATGTTAGTTTGCTCAGCCAACACAGGATGAACCTAAAAGTGTAAGGGAAAATTTCTTCTCTGTTCCTACACCTGTAAACATTGTCTTCCAATGAAACTAGTGAAAAACTTGCTATACTCATATCAATATTTAAAATGTAACAAATATCTCATATTTGTTTAAAGCAGTTTGGGCCATCAATACATACTACTTGTAACTTAGATTTTTAAAACTGCAGTTACTATCTGTTAAGAATTAAAAGCAAAATAGGCATATACAATTCAATAAAAACAATATTTTTTGGTCAAAACCATAAACATTCATTAAACAGCTAAATACTAATTAGATGCAACCTTGGGAGACTCTAGTGCCCTGTAATTAAGTTGACAAGTGAGCACGTGCCTTTGAAGCTCTTTTAACTCTTTGAAGTTATTTGTTATCTGTTCTGGTTTTGCATTTTGCTTTTGTTTTTGTTTTTAGCAAAAGAGTAGGTTTTGTAAAGGTCATGTCCTTATGTTCAACCTCATATTTGATCCATTCCCCAACCTCATACTGGGTCTAAACTCTTCAGAATTCTGAAGTAGAACAGCCCCCATTCTAATGAATATTCTTGGATATTTTCACAGCTGATTTCCCCATTCACTCAGAGTTCCTTCCTTTCCTGTGCCTTCTACCAGTTTGTGAGTCTCAGGGACACTCCCATTCTGTCATAATCTAGCCAGGTTCTTAATGGCCTGTTGCTCTAGCACTGAGTTCCTGTTTCTCTTGTCTCAGGTGAGTAGCTTATGGCACTCCTGTTTCCTTTAGGTAAGGAACCAAACACAACTGCCTGCTCTTCTTCTCATCTACAAGGGTCAATCTGCTGAAACTTCTGTGGAGTAGTATAGAGGGGCAAAAATAACTACAAATGTAAATGCATCTCAATAATGATACTAGAAGGTTGAAGTAAGTTAATTTTTTTGTGTGGATAGCATCAGTCACATGTTTTGATGTATGCAATGTTCTAAATGTCTTGTTTATTTTAGTAACACCAGCTATAATAATAATGATTATTCATATCTTGTAGATGTAATAAACATGCTAGTAGTGAAAGTAAGTAGGTTTGGTTTTGATATGAAGAAATAATCTTGTGAATGATCGCTTCTTTGATTGTTGGTAAATACTCTTCTTCTTTTGTGAGATAGAATCAGAACCTTTCTGTTTGGCCAAACAAATCTAAAAACCAAATATTTTAACACTGTATGACTTCTCTATGAATAACTTGTTTTGCCATTATTTGTTTCAAATAATATTTACTATATCCTATTTACATATTCTGCTAGTCCAGTTTAAAAGACTGAAAACTGGCCAGACAATTCACATTTGATATTTGAAAAGTATTTCAGCTGGGCTTAGGGAAGAGAGCTTGAAGGCTAAACTTGAACAAATTATTTTCTTATCAATTCCTCCACCACAATGTAAAAAGGTAACCAAAGTGATGCAGAATACATTAACCTTTGAGTCAGTATGATCTGTGCATAGAATCAGACCCGTGATGACTTTCTCATGCAGATTCCCTCTTAGATCATCCTGGGTGGTGAGGAATGCCATTACTACAGAATTCCATCATCAGGTCTGACACCAATGTAATCTGAATTTGCTGAGTATTTCATTTCCACCAGAACAATTTCCTAATGGTTCATTTATTTAGATTACAAAAAGGCTTATTTTATTTCATAGGGAAGAGTTGAAGTTAGCAGGCCTATGAATTATTATGTGATCTTGAGTTTTACTTTCTTTTCTATACAGGTTTCTCACTGCTTTTCATATAGAAAAAAATTAGGAAAGAGGCAATTTAATCAATAATCATACAGTAGGAATAATTTTCATTTCTTTGTATTCACCATGATCTTGATATTCAAATAATATTTTTCCTTCACCCTCTTAAATTCTGTATCAATGCCAATAAATTAACGGGACATTAACAGATTAGCAGGAGAAAAACATATAAACTTTAATATTGTTACATTCATATGGGAGTGTTGCTAGGAAAAAATGACCTAAAGAAGCAGATAATAACAAATATTTTATTTTTAACAAAAAATTATAAATTGTGGAGTTACAAGACAAAGAAGTTGAAGCTTTAGGTGCAATAAATTATGGGATTGTGAATAAGAAATATATGAGAAAACTAATGAAAGATAAGGTTATCTGAGTAAATTAGCTTGTGCCAATCTAATTTGTGCCAGTCTCTGATGCTAAGATATTCTTTTCCTGGAACAGAGAGTACATCTTTTACATGAGGGGTTTTATGCCCTGCCTAAGGCAGAAAAGATTGGTCAGCTCCTGTTGACCTTACTACTTAACAGTCTTCTGTGCTTCTCATTCTTTCCTATCTTTCCAGTCTATTATTTCACTATACTTTTCACTCTATTTCACTTTTTTTTATTTTTTATTTATTTTTTTTATTTCACTTATTTTTAAAGAATACTCATTACAACCAATTAAATCAATTTTATAGCCCACTGATAATGGGCTGCAAATTAGGTTGAAAATACTAGAAATAGGCCTACCCATATCATGGAAATGATGCACAATAATGTTCCATTTGTACCTAAAATGCACAGGATTATTATTATTATTATTTTTTGATTTTGAGTTTTTACTGATAAGCAAGGTAGAAGTCCATATTTACATTTCTTTCACCAAACTATTGTTAATTGCACAGGATTATTTAGGTTATTAGACGCTCCTCCTTTTATTGTGCTTTGCTTTAGATATGCTTTGCAGATAGTGTTTTTTTTTTTTATAACAGAAAAAAAATTGTGGCCATCCTGTACTGAGAAATCTACTGGTGCCATTTTCTCAAAAGCATGTGGTCACTTTGTATTTGTGTGTCACATTTTGGTAATTCTTACAATATTTGAAACTTTTCCATTATATCTACCATGGTGATCTATCACCAGGGATCATTGATTGATATTACTATTGCAATTGTTTTGAGTTCCATGAATTTTGCCCATGTAAACAGAAAACTGTATCAATAAATTATGTGTGTGTTCTCACTGCTTCACCTATCTCCACCATTCCCCATCTCTTTCCCTCTCCTCAGGCCTTCCTATTCCTTGAGAAACAACAATATTGAATTTAGGTCAGTTAAGAACACTGCAACAGCCTTTAATGAAATGAAGACTCTCATTTCTCTCTCTTTCAACCAAAAGCTAGAAATAATTCAGCTTAGTGAGGAAGACATATGGAAATCTAGCTGAAATCTAGGTCACTTGTACCAGTTAGCCAAGTTGTGAATGCAAAGGAAAAGTTCTTGAAGGAGTTCCAGAAAACTCAAATGACAAAACAGCAAAATCTCTTTATTGCTGATATGGTGAAAGTTTTTGTGATTTGAATAGAAGATCAAAACAGCAGCAACATTCCTTTAAGCCAAAGTCCTGTCTTAGAGCAAGACTCTAACTCTTGCCTATTCTATGAAGACTGAAAGAGGGGAAGAAATTGCAGAAGAAAAGTTTGAAGCTAGCAGAGGCTGGTTTATGAAGTTTAAGTGGTCCTCTATAAAAAAAAATAAAGTGCAACTGCTGATGAAGAAGTTGAAGCAAGTTATTCAGAATATCTAGCTGAGATCATTGATGTAGGTGACCACATGAAACAACAGATTTCAGTGTACACAAAACAGTCTTACACTGGAAGATGTCACCTGGCACCTTCTTACCTAGAGAAGAGGAATCAATGCCTGGATTCAAAGTTTCAAAGGACAGACTAATTCTTATATTAGAGGTGATGAGCTGGTGACTTTCTGTTGAAGCCAATGCTCATTTACCTTCTGAATATTCTAAGGCCCTTACGACTAATGGTAAATGTACTTTGACTGCGTTTTGTAAAAGAATAGCAAAGCTGGATGACAGTACATATATTTATAACATGGTTTACTAACTACTTTAAGTATAGTGCTGAGACCTACTCAGTAAAGAGAAGATTGACTTTTTTTTTAAAAGATGTATTTATTTATGCATGCAAGGGCTGGGGTACAGGCCAGAATCGCAGGAGGTGAGAGGATTCACCAGACAAGAGTGGGGAGCAGAACAGGCAGATTGATTGAAACACACTGCTGAGGGCAGCAGCGAGCGAGGGCAGCAGCGGGTGAGGCAGGAGAGGTCTGCAATGCCATGTGGGTCCCCTCCCTGGCCGGTGGCAAGGATCGAACCTGTGCTGCAGTGGCTGCAGTTTGCTTCATAGTGCGTTGCTTAACCCACTGCACCACCAGGGGGGCCCCGAAGATTGACTCTTTGACAGTGCACCTGGTCACCCAAGAGCTCTGATGGAGATGTTCAAGGAGATTCATGTTGTTTTCATGCCTGCTAACACAATGCCAATACTGTAGCCCATGATCCAGGTGTCATTTTGACTTTAGGTCTTATTATTTTAGAAACATTCTATGTATTCCATTAAGCCTAGGGGAAATGACACTGCACTTAAGATTTATATAGCTTCTTATAAAAAAGTACTTCCTAGATGTCATTTGACACATTAGCCCAGCATCTCTAGAGTTAGATTGGTATTAGTAATACATCTTAAGAGCACTAAGTAATAGCTAAAGAGTAACTAGTAGAGTTGAACATGGAAATAATGCACCAATCCTTTTCTGGAGTTGGGGTCTTTAATTCCTTCCACCATGAGTTGGAGTCATGAGATGAATGAATCAGTTTAGATAGAAAAAATTAGAATTGATTTGAGAGAAAAAAAGTCATTATAAAAGGAGATACCAATACATTTTTCTAGTGTTTCTCTGTGGCACAAGTATCGTAACTTTGGACTCGCTCACCATTAACTACAGAGAAAGGTGGTTGTTGGGGGCAGTTTTAAGAGAATAATTTCAGACTAGGATAAGTGATCTTTAAAATGCCTTCTAATTGTAATCTCTAAGATTCTTTACTTTCCATATAGCAATGGAAGGTTGAAAATAATTATTGTGAGGGGAAAGCATCTATCGGGGCTCTGGGGTACAACTGATAAACAGTGTTGTCTGCCTCTGCCTGGAGGGGAAGCTCTCCTGACACACTTCCCTCTTCAGCTGGGGGTGAGCTCAGGTGGTCATCAGTGACCCTAAGGGAGACAGACTTGTTTCAGGTTTGAATGCAAACTGTGAATGGTTCTGAGAAATAAAAGCAAATTTTGTGTGAGCCTTGACACAATCAGAGAGTGTCACTTCCGAGTTCACATCCATTTGGAAAGGTGGCACAGCAGGAACAGTCATTGAGAGTTAAGTCAAGTCGCTTGACTCTATAGAAACTAAAAAAAAAACAACAAAACACCAAACAAAACTAGGGCAAAGGTATTTACATCAGAGGGGCAAGGTGATATCCCAGGGGGAGGAGATATTTATTTATTAATGCCATAGGACTCTATTAGTGCAAAAACCCTTCTTCCTCTAAGAAACTGGAATACTTGTGGATAATGAAAGATTTGAGTTTTATTTTTCTTTCAGTCCTGGCTGAGTCACCACACATTCTTTAGAAGTGGAGAAAGAGATGAATATGTTGTGAAGACATTTTGTTGCTTGAAACTTCAGCAGTATTACTCTCACATAATTCACACTCTTTGCAGTTAGATTGCAAAGCATGCCTTTTTAGGAAGATAAATGTAAAATTTTAAAATATTAATGTTGAATATTTTTGAACCAGTCTTCCATACTGAGAAAATTTAGTCTACATGTAAAATGTTCAATTTAGAGACGGGGTATCAGTATAGGTTGCAGATATTTGAAACAGATAAAGGGAATAATGCCTACTGTATCTTTTGAAGCTAACCTCATATCTTCTTCTTCAATGGCATTTATCTTTAGTGTTGCCAAATGTGCTTAGTTACGTTTGATACGATTAGGTCCTTATTGCTTTTGAACAAAAAAAATTTATGAGCAGGTTGGTGTTTTCTATTTGTTTTAGACTATAGTGAGCATTTGCATCTTTGATATAATCCACAGGTAAAAGTTTTAGGAACTATGACTTTTAACAACTCAAGAATTAAAAAACAAAAGTCATCTGACCAGTCATGGGATGAGAAACACTGGTTATAGATAATAAAAGACCAATTCCATATTGTTGACCTCAAAAAAAGCAACTAGTTATTACACCAACAAAATATTCAGAAGCAAACAATTTAGAAACTACAGTCTCAGTGGGGGAGACGTATGCTTTTTCCACGTGTTGTAGATTGAGCTAGCCAGACAAAAAAGAACCTCCTCTTTTCCACAGGGATGGGGAAGCAGCACTTCCTGTTGGGGATTCAAAGCTTGTTGTCTGTCATTGTTTGCTAATTTTGTGCGCTTAATTTTCTTGTAGCCTCCTGACCTCATTTAAATAACGTTTTGTTTACTAATTTTCATGATACCCATATTATGGCTGTTACAATTTTGTCAACTTCATTATGCAAGGCATTGGTAATAAAGGAAGTGTTCATTATTTTTATACTTTGACACGACTGGTACTAAGCCCTTTTGCTTATTTGTGCAAGGCAACTATCCACTGTAATCAGAAGAACCAAGGTTAGTCCCAGGTATATTATGGTGGGATTTTGGTTGATTGCAAGTTAGGCTTCACTGAGCTCAGTCTGGGGATTGACAAGTGGCATTACTGAGAGCATCTCTAGCTATGTTATTGTGTTTTTAATTAGCCTCTAGAATGTAGAGACTCTTCAAGACTATTCAATTATTCAGTTGCTTAGTTCAGTCATATCTGGGTGTGTCAATGCTTCATGCTTGAACAGACTTGTCTTCTGAGTAATGTTTGAACTCTGTGCCTTTTGGATGGTATGTTTCAATTTTTTCTCTGAACATTTTATTTAAAAATCATGGCCCATGATTCTGAATTTACAGAATTTCAAAGTACATCAAATTCATTTGCTTAATTAACTCATTTGGTATGCATGGGAAAATGAACTGGCCCTTTTTTTCCCCCACACATTACACATCACATTCATCTGACTGAGCTCTCTTTTGGATAAGAGCTCAAATCCTGGTTTCTGTGTCCTTTACTGTGGACTGACTTCTACCAAGAATGCTGCAAAGTTAGTTGAACAAGAACCCCTAGTCTTCAGTGTCTAATCACCATAGAGAGCAAATGTTGCTCATCTTCCACCATCTCTCAGATGATATCTGACCACCCTGACCTACTGTCTCCAAGAATAGCCTTTGTCACTTTAGCCAAAATTGCCCTTTAACCCTGATGTGCTCTCTGAGTAATTTTCCATCCATTATTCCCTCTCTCCTGACTCTGATCCTCGCTTATATTCCCACTTTTCCTCGTATTCTGAATTGAGTTCAGTTCTATACTAAGGTCTCTTTTCCCCTATAGTAATGTTTTTCTTCCTGAAAGTTGTTTTTATTGCTTTAATTAGAGTCTAGCTCTGGTTCTGCTTTGACAGCCTGTAGCTTCTGGATGATATGCTTCAGATTTTGTTTGAACATCTTCATTTTAAAGTGTCTTCATGGGCCATAATTTTGAGTTAACTGAAATTCAAAGTATATCAAGTTCATTCATGTAGTGAATTCACTAAATCATTTAGCATGTATCAATTGAGTGTGAATTAAGTGGCTCTGAAAGTTGGACATAACCTAATCCTACAATTATATGTTTATTATGTACATTCTTTAAGAAGGTCTCTGAAGGTCTACAAAGGTGTTTTGCATACAGATGCTATTATAAGTGCATTCACAATCTTCCCAAAGGAATTTTCCCCCAAGAGTTAGATAAATTACTTTCTTATTTTCAATAAAACCCTTTTGGAATTGATCTATATGCATTTTCAAAAGATGAAATATTAATATCTTTTACAACTAACAAACAAATTTAAGGATATAATATTTAGAATTCTTGTTTAATAAGACTATGGTCTTGTAGTGTCTTACGTATGTTAATTTTAATCATGTTATGGCACAACAGAACAAACTTCCATTGCATAAAATAAACACATATAAAATATGTCACTATATTCCACTAGAGCAATTAAATATAATTTGATTTGGGGGAATGTTCCTAAAGAATTTTGCTACTTATTTGGCACTTCTTTTTTTCTTTTCTCTCCTTTCGCACCTTAGGAAAGAGAGCAGGACTCAGAAAACTAATGTTTTCTTCCCAAGAGAAAATAAATGTCAAACATGACTTTTTTTTACCATTTTGAAAATATTAATTCTAATAATATATTTTCTTACTTTTATAAGGAGAATTTATTTCAGCTTTTACAACAAATGTTAGTTTCCTTGAAACCAGTGTATTAAAGTTCATTATTTATATTATACTACTTTAATCTATTATTAATTCAACAGAATGCTTAACAAAGCAACTGCAATGAGTGTTTGTTGGTTCTTAAACTAATTTCAAATGCTAATAAAAATTTATAGCATTCTTATGTTAATTTGCCATCCTGGCTAATCGCTGCTACAAGGTACTTGAATTTGTTGGAATTCAAACATACACACACACACACACACACACACACACAAACACACAATCTTCCTTCCCCCACCACACAGAAATATCTCAAAAGATTAAGTCTTTTGATAATTGGGCAAAGAGCTGTCTTTTCTTACCCGACAGGTTAAATGCTGAAGAGCTATTAGATTGCCTGGAACTGTTTCTGACCTACTGACATCTTAGAGGAAATCTGTAAAATTTTTACTTCAAAAGTAAGTTGTCTTCTTTTTCCCCCTTTTTACTGCATAGCCTGCTAGGTAAAATCAGTTACAACTTTCTGAGAAAAATGATTGGAAGTTATATGCCTTGCTTTTAGGGCTACCTTTTTAGTTTGGGGAGTACTTGGTATTTAATTGTGCTGGCTTGGATACAAGATTAAAGTTTAGCAATTTCTTTAGCCTTGAGGATCTCCAGACTGTGTAAATCTTAACTGGGGGAGACACTGATGAAGTTTAGATAAAGGTTAGAGAAGGAATTAAGGGAAAGAAATAATAATGATATTGATAAAGGGAAAGGGAAAAAAAAGTTGATGAAATGCCACCAAAAATTGTATAACTTCTCTTGCTGAATCAAGTTCATCATCTTACTGATTTCTGGCCAAGTTATTTATAAAACGTCATTGTTTAACAAAAATTTTCCTAGGGAAAGGTATCTTGCTTGAAGGCTCCTTTCCTTCCTGAAGATATATTAAGTTAGTTTTAAGGGAAAAAAGCATACACCTGCATTTTTCTGCTTTGGGACTATTTTGGAACACAGCTTGGATTCACTGTAACTTGTACTGGTGATAGAAGTAGCTTTGGGGTTGAAATTGTAAACAAATACTCAGGAAGCGATACACATCTTACTAAATGTGATTAATAGATGAGAGCTACAAGGACAGTGAATTTGGGGTCAGGTGCTCACTTGGAATTTTTTGTTTCCCTTCCACATTAAAGAACGATTCCCAAAGTATTCAAGGAGCTAATTTGAACACATTAAATTACTGTCATTTTCCCCAAGGTTTTCTGATGCTCGTGATTATTGGGTCAAGTATTTTAACAACGCCATTACCTTCCTTAGTTGTTCTGAGAACTCTAGAGTAGTGGAGAATGAGAAGGGGCTCTGGGAAGGACTTCTCTCTTTTATCCTTCCTTTCCCATTCAGTAAAGTATATTTCAAAAACTGCAACTACACCAGTAGAGGAGCCAACTGGTCTTTAATTACTCATTTATTGGGTTCTAGTTAGGAGATATAAATTGAACCAAGACAAAATTTTATGTTAGAAAAAAAATACTTTTTTTTTCAATCTATAGTTGAAATAATATTGGGAAAGTAAGTTTCCAAAATTTAGATTTTTAGGTATGTAGGAGACCTTAAATTATATATGCTAGAAATCCAACAAAGTTCTTATCTATAAGATTCTGACAAGCACACAGCTTAGCATTCTTTGGAACTTTCCAAGAGGTTATATCATAACAGACACTAGAAGTTGTCTTAAAACAAGAAGATTCTGATGACTTTGCCACCTTTTTTATTGAAAAAAAAAAAAACAAAACAAAACAAAACAACAAAAACCTTTCACTTATATAAACCAAACTTATGTGACATTCTTCTTTAATTTTTTAGAAATGCCTTTAACATTTTTACCCGTCTACAGAAAAAAAGTCGGATCAACATTTTAAAGTAGCTTTAATTTCTTATTTCCATTTTTAAATTTTGTTACTTTAAGAATTAAAGTTAATTTTACAGATAGTTAACATGCATTTTGACATTTGTTTATTTATTTTTACAGATTTATCAGACAATATACTTTTTAGAGTGTGCTCAAAGAGTTTGAAGATTTTGGTGGTATCACAAAATGCAATGCAAAATGTCTTAAAATAACTATTAAATGTTGGGGACTTGTGAACACATGTGTTATAAAATAATTTATTACTTTATGTAAAATTTTATTATTAATTTATGTAAAATTTTACAGAGGTTCTGTGACTGGGGTTGAGAATTCAACTGAGAAAAGAGAGAGATATGAACAGGAGAAAAGCATAATACATTTATCTGGTGTTAATGTTTTGATATTAGCATGAACTTTAATGTGACATAGCAGCTTTTATAGAATAGAAATGATGACCCTAAGAAACTGACAGACCTGAGATCTCATCTACTATTTCAACAAAGAATGAGACTTTGTGGAGGTGTGTGACAACAGAATGGAAAAAGAGATTTGAGCTAGGGATGAACATTGAGGGAAAGTGACCAGGACATATTTGGAGGAAAGTATTAGAAGGTAAGGGCTATTTAGTTTTGTCATCATTTCCTCAGTTTAGTGATAAGAATGTTGTCTTCCTGGTACATGAAGGGCATGTTTCCATGGAAATTTATGTCCTGACTTCAGGCAGGAAAGGAGAAGGTCATAGAGCCCTTCTTGCATCTGCTGTTTCTAAGCACTTTATGCTCAATATAATCATTCTGCAATAGCAGTATAGGTGAGTGTGACACTGTTTGGACTTCCTTCATTAAACTATATGCAGACATAGAAACTTCCATGTACACATCACCAATTTCTACAACTATAACCCATTGTCAACTTTTCCACGTATCCTCAAATTTTCCCTTTCCTTTGTAGGGATCCCCCTGAATTATTTTGAAGAAAATTTGAATAGAAGATACAATGATATATAAAAAAATAGATTCAGAGAGAATATTTCAGTTACCTGAGATATTTTACTTTTTCTAATAAATTCACCCATTCTTTAGCATCTTAATTTTGTTTTAGATGCTATTATGATTTTAACTATTTTTCTTATAAATGAGGGGTTCTGGAATTAAGATGTTGCATCATTGTTTTCTTAATGGTTCCATCAGAAATCAAGGAGTCATAATTGATTCCCTTCCTTAATCTCCTAAATATACTTGGAGATCAGTGGCAGGCAAAACCTGTACTCTAACCATGCCTGTCTTCTGCACTCCTACTAAACTACACTTCTTCAATTTCGTCCTCTCTAGTTGTGTCTAGCATATGATCGGGTTACTAGCCCAAAAAAAGTTTCCTTTTAACCTCCACAAGCTCTGTTGACTGACATTTAATAATTTCCTCATCAAAAAATTTGAATGCAGCAAACATTTAAATGCACTAGATTTTGAAATTGATATTTCCACTTTTGAAAATGAACATATTAAATTTGGATTAGGTACTGTTCCAGAAAACTCAAGTTAAAATAGATGATCTTCTTTGAGGATAGAAAATGAACTTTGACCTTGCCATGGTCCCCATATTTTGTCTCTTTTAGTCATTTTGCTACATGCCTAAGAGCTACAATCAAAATTCTTTGGTATAGAATCCGTCTCTTCCTGCTAGCATTCCATTTGCTTCTCACCTCAGTCACAGTCTTCCATGTCGGATTATTGAATACATCTTGTAAATGCTATTCTTCAATGTCTAATTCCTTCCTCCATACCCAGCCCAACTCCTACATGGATTTTTCCAGCTTCAACATTGTTCTCTATCTGGAATCACATGGCATTTATCTAGGTAACTTAGATATTTGGCTCCCGTGGTGCTTTAGTGACACCCTAAAATATTATTGTGTGCTCTTTATATCTAGTCATCAGTTTTTGCATTTGAAAGTGAATTTGGTAAGTCTGGGTCATGCCATGGAAAATGGATTTTCTATATTCTAGAAAGACTGGAATTGCTGGTCATATGCCCTAGAAGTATGACTGTAGAACTGAGGATAGTAGATAGGGAAGGGATCCTAGAGAGCAGGGTATGAAAGGACATGGTGGAGGCTATGGTGGAGAAATGCTGGTGCCTTGGTGGTGGGTGTGGGGTGGTGACATGTATCTGAGAAGGTGTGATCAAATCTATGCCTTTGAGTCACACATGGCAAGTACTCAGTGCTACCTCAAAAATAACCAATTACATAAATTTTAAAAATGAACAGTGAGGAATAAATGTGAAAAGAAAAGGAATGATAGAATACCATTTACAAAATAAATGCAATCTTCAACACCATTACAGTCTCATGGCTTGATGATAACTGATTTCACCCCTAATAATTGTAACATGTAAAGAGCTAAAGATTTTGATGATTTAAGTTCTTATAAATTAGCTTCTTTAGGACACAGAAAATTGGAAGGAAAAAGGATAATTGGCTTCATCACTCCTCTACAGTTTCAGTAATGATTTGAGAAATGAGACAAAGTTTAGCTATCACAGAATTTTATATCTCACATAAGAGAAAGTAATTTTGTTGAATTCAAACATAGGAGTAGGTCTTTCATCTTCTAAAATGAATGAAACTCTCTGCACTTAAATTTGAGAACTTGGTCAATGTTCCAAACTCTGATACAAAAATGTAATTAACATTTTTATCCCAGTTACAGATAAGCAACTTACAAAATATTCCTGAAACATGAAGAATAATATTTAAATATAACATTATTTCTCTTCTGTGCTTCTATTTTACATCAAATATAGAACAAACCAAAGTGTCTAAGAAGAAATAAGTCATTTTCACAGTCATTTTCTTTGCCATGGGCATGCTAATGTTCAAGCATATCTTCTTCAGAAGCTTTGTTGGATTCCATGGAACATTTCTTCTGTTTCCAGTCTGCTTGACACAGAATTTCACAGCATCTCCTCTTTTCCCAAAAACTCCTTTCCTCTGGGTTTGGAATGCCCCAACTGATTTTTGTGAAAAAAAGCACAGTATAAAGATAGATTTGAGCCTCTTTCCGTTAGAAGGAAGCCCCCGGGAAAACATCCCAGGACAAGGTATTACATTATTTTATATTGATAAACTTGGCTACTATCCTTATATAGATCCACATACCGGTGACAATGTGAATGGAGGAATCCCCCAGTTGGGATGTCTAAAAAACCATTTGGACAAAGCTACAAATGACATTTGCTCTGCCATTGGCCCTAACAACGTGGGCTTGGCTGTAATTGACTGGGAAGAATGGAGACCCATCTGGCCAAGAAATTGGAGTCCTAAACATATTTACAAGGAGCAATCTATTGAGTTGGTTCAACGAAATAATTTACAGCTTAATTATACTGAGGCTTCCAAAATTGCCAAAGTCGAGTTTGAAGCGGCAGGAAAGAATTTCATGCTAGAGACTTTAAAATTAGGAAAATTGCTACGGCCGAAATTCCTATGGGGTTATTATCTTTTTCCTGATTGTTACAATCATAATTATAATAAACCCGGATACAATGGAAGTTGCTTTGATTTAGAAAAGAGAAGAAACGATGAACTCCACTGGTTGTGGAAGGAAAGCACTGCCCTTTACCCATCCATTTATTTGAATACCAAAATGAAACTTTCCCAAGCTAGGCTCTTTGTCCGGAATCGTGTCCTGGAAGGCATTCGGGTTTCTAAAGTGCGTAATGTTAAGGACCCACTTCCGGTTTTTGCATATTTCCGCCCAGTGTTTACTGATTTGTCTTCGAGATTCCTTGCTGAGGTAAGTAAATCAAGGTATGAGGGCTATGAAGTAGTGTTCATCAAGGTGTTTAAACTAATTTAACATCATTTTTGAAAGATGGGAAATTTAGCTTTTAATAGCTTTTAGGATTATGCACATAGGTAGTACACATATTACATAAATGCAAAATAATAACATTTCACCTCTAATGTCTTTGCAATCATGGAGAGTAAGGTAGTACAGGCAATGTTTAACTCAG
>JAGFMF010011386.1:3361973-3390994 GCA_019455555.1 Galemys pyrenaicus
CAAATCAGTGAGGTTAATTAGGATTCTCTGGAGTAGATGGCTAGTATGTAGCCCAACCAGGACTAGAATGTGTTTTTATGACATGGTGTTTGGCTTTTTTCCCTACCACACTTGTGTGTATCTTCTTAAAAGAGTCTGTGTCTCCTCTTAAAGGAGTTGCAGTTAGTGTTCCTTTGTTGTGGACCAAATCTGGCCTGCTCCTTGCTTTGTCCAGCTCTTTTGTGAAGAATCATTTATATTTTCAAGTGGGAGAAATAGTCAAAAGCATAGTGTTTCAAAATAATTAAAAAATTATTGAAATTAATATGTCCTTGTATCTCAGTAAAGCTTCATTGGCTCATAGTCCTGCTCATGTGTTGAGGTGCCCAGGGCTGCTTTGCACTTCCAAGGTGTGGGTGTATCATTAAGGCAGAGACTGTACCATTTTTTTCCTAATATTTTATTTTTATTTTTTAAATTTTATATATATTTTAGATTATCTTTCATTTTTGTATAGTACATATTTCTCATCCCCATGAAGTTTCCATCACCAATTCAGCCGTGCACCATCACCATAGTCCCTTGTGCTCTTCCCATCCATTTTGTTCCTTCTCCCTCCTTCTCCCCTAGGGAGTATCTTAGATTTATAGTTGTCTGTTGATTTTGATTTTTAATTTATTGTAATTATTTTTTTTTCTTAGTCCTGTATTTGTTCCCTCTACATTCCTCCTATAAGTGAAACCATCCAATATTTTTCTTTTCTTTCTGGCTTATTTCACTGAGTATAATTCCTTCTAGTTCTGTCCATGTTGCTGCAAATTGCATGAGTTTATCTTTTTTGATTGCTGCATAATATTCCATGGTGTGTATGTGTGTGTATATATATATATATATATATATATATATATATATATCTCACATCTTTTTGATCCAATCATCTATTTTTGGGCATATGGGTTGTTTCCATAGCTTGCCTATTGTGAAAAGTGCTGTGATAAACATAGGTGTGCAGGTGTCCTTTTGAATTAGTGTTTTTGTGTCCTTTGGGTAAGTTCCTATGAGTGGAATTGCTGGTCATGTGGGAGCTCCATTTTTAGTAGTTTCAGGAACCGCCACACTGCTTTCCATAGTGGTTGGACTAGTTTGCATTCCCACCAGCAATGTAGAAGAGTTCCTTTTTCACCACATCTTCGCCAACATTTTTTGATGCTAGTTTTTTTGATATGTGCCATTCTCACTGGTGTGAGGTGGTATCTCATAGTGGTCTTGATTTGCATTTCTCTGATTACAAGAGATGTTGAGCATTTTTTCATTTGCCTATTGGCCATTTGCATTTCCTCTTTGGAGAAATGTCTCTTTAGCTTTTCTGCCCATTTTTTGACTGGATTGTTTACTTGGTTTTTGCTTAGTCTGGTCAGCTCTTTGTAGATACTTGTTATAAGTTCCTTCTGAGTAGTACTGTGTGCAAAAATTTTCTTCCAGTCAGTGGGGTGTCTCTTTGTTTTGGTTATTGTATTTTTTGCTGTAAAAGCTTTCTAGTTTGATATAGTCCCAGCTGTTTTATCTTTTCCTTCACTATTTTTGCTTTAAGTTCTGTGTCTTTAAAGATGTTACTGAGATATATATGTCATGGAGAGTTTTGCCTTCTAAATATTTTGTGGTTTCAGGTCTTATGTCTAATTCCTTAATCCATTTTGAGTTGGTTTTTGTGCATGGTGAAAGGGAGTAGTTTAGGTTCATTCTTTTGCATGCAGCAGTTCGGTTTGCCTAGCACCATTTATTGCACAAGCTGTATTTGTCCCACTGCATGTTCTTTGCTCCTTTGAGAGACGTAGCATTTAAAACAAAGTATTTTCTGTCTGGCTTATATCCAAAATGTTTACCAACATTTGAGTATAGGATGCCAACTGTGATTAAATGTCAAGAAATATTTAGGGGCTGGAAATATAGCAATAAACAAAACAAGTTCCTTTCCTACATTCTCAGAGCTGGGAATACAAGTACAGACATAGCATGTCAGGTAGGATGAATGCAACAAAGATCCATGACACAGAGTGGGCAGGATGTAGAGTGATAGAATGGTGTTATTTTAGATGAGGCAGTCACTTGAGGAGGCCCTGATGAGGTTGTGCAGCAGAGACCTACTGAATTAAGGGACCAAGTTTATGGAGGTAAGTGCAATGGCCTGCAGGCTGGAATGTGCTTTTAAAGAAAGAGTGTGAAGGCCAGTGGAACTGGAGTGCAATGCAATGAGTAAGCAAGAGAAAGATTAGAAAGAGAAAGAGAAAGGTGTTGTTACGAGATAGCAGACGGTCATACGTGGGCTTTTACTCTGACATGGGAAGCTACTAGAATGTCTGAGCAGAAGAGGGGCAATTTCTGAAGAACAAGTCAGAAATCGTTAGCTTACTTGAGAATAGAGGGCAGGAAGGTAAGGTGGCAGCAGGCAGAGGAAGCTAATGCAGGCTTGGACCATAAGTGTGGGCAGTGTTTGGCATTGACTAGAATCGAGCATTAGAACTGAGAGTGGATTCACTGAGGTATTGATGAGTAGGGGGGTAAGAAAAGCAGTGAGATAGATGCCGCCAAGGCTTCAGACTTGAAGGAGTAACCTCTGAGATGGGAGGAACACAGGAGAAGCAGCACAGCAGAGCTGCACAGAGAAGAAAAAGGAGCAGGGGCAGGTGTTGGGATATAAGGGTGTTAAGATATAAGAGCAAGATGTAGGGGAAAACAGTTAGTTTGAATGTATTAATAAATTGTTTAAAGTTTTCCTAATGGAGAGGAAAGGAACCCTTCCTTATTTTCCACAGATTATATTTAATAGTCTCTATTTTAAGGAAAGTCTCTTTATTAGGAGTATAGATCTGTTTTTTCTGTTTGGTATGTTATTTTATTTTCTCCAAAGGTATTTTCTTGAGCTCAAAAACCTTTTCACTATTATGATCTAACCTTTGTCTCTCTTCCTTTATTTTCATCCTATTTTAGTTCTGCGTATCAGGTCTTCTCTCCTACCACTTCAAACCTTTTGACTCAAAGCAAGAGTAAAGCTGTAACATGGACACTGAGAAATCGGAGCTAACTTTGTCCTTCCTGATGGATGTGGAGATGCTAGTGATGTGTGTGCCATGGAAAAAGTGTTATGGACTCATGGTCCAGGGGACTTATCCTAGGAACAGAGAAGAGAGACTTTGTATTCTAAGAGAAGAGATTTTTTGATCTTTTGACCTTAAGACAGAAGTACCATAATTATAGCTTATGTATAAAATACAGCTGCCACCTTTGATAAATTTTTTGAAAATAGTTATAGCTCTTCTCCCTATTTGGTTTAATTCTGTCAACTCTGATTTGACCACCAAATAAACAATTACACAAAATAACTTTCAGATAAGCTGAATTAGCCTCTAAGATAACAAAGCTAATACTTTAGCATAATCTTTCTTATTTAGAAAATTCTTTAACAATTATAATTCTCCTATTTATAGTCCTAATTTTCATTATTTGTTTCCAAAATATAAACTCTGTTTGGAGGACTTGAAAATTTTATGATGGGATCACTTAAAGATTTTTCCTACTACATCCTTTTTTAGTAATAAGAACTCAGTGTTCTTCTCTTACTCAGATGACGAGTGAATCAGGTATTACTAATTAGTAAAATGAATTGCTGTACTATTTGTCACTTTTTTTCATTGTTGTTTAATCTTCACGTTCTGCTGTGACTCTCAGCTCATCTTCAGCATTATTCATACATGAGGGGTTCCTCAACTTCAGTGTGGATATTTTCTACTTTGTGACACTGCCTTGCAATGTCTGCATATTTCTGCTACCTTTCCCAATTTATGATCCTTTTGAAAATTGGTTCTATCATAATTTCTTTCTTCTTTCTATATCATTTGAAATCAATAGAGCAATGGATCACTTGTTGTGTTTTCTCTGATTCATTGAAAACTTCAGAGCTTTTAATTGCAGATTTACTTGCAATGACTGGAATTGACATAAGATAATTTCACATGTAAGCAATCCATTTCCTTCCATTCTGTTTTAGTAGTTCCAGTGCTGTGAGGAAACAGCTTCTACTGGTCCTGCTCATAAGACCTGATTGCTAAAATATTCAGGAATTTTTTATTTCTCATAACTTATAACCATTATTAAAACTTAAATTATAAAAACTTAGAAAAAATGAATTATGTGAAAAAACAATAAATGCTGAAAATGTATCAGTAAGTTACTCCATTGTGTTATTATCCCTTCTCTATTAATTTTTTCTGTATAACTGGATGTATACATGCTACCCACACTATATTCCAAACTGTGTAATAATGGGGTACTTGATTTTCAGTTTGCACTCAGTGATGTCTGGCGGGTAGATAATGATCATGGTTAGACACTTAAAGCATAGAAATTGGCAAATGCCAGCACTTACCTTTTAGAGATTCAGTTTTAGGTCTCAAGAGGCTACATCTTGAGTAGGCTACTGACTCTCCAAACTGTTCCCATCCTGCCTTCCTCTTTTTACCTAACTTGTGTCTGTGGACAATTGCAGGGTCATCGGTGCTTGGTATAATTTCTCATACACACTTTGCACTGAGGGTAAGTGTAATACTGACAGAGTCTCTGCACATGGAGTTTATGTTAACTTTGGAGGAGTAGGAACAATACACAAGCATGACAATATTTTATGTTAAAAGTGCATTGTAGGAAATTAAAGGAGCGAGGTGAGAGATTAGACAAGAAAGGTCTGTTGTCAGCCAGGCATTGTCTAATAAAACCTGTGACCTGGGATAAGGTGGATTCAATCATTTTAAAAATTAGAGAAAAGGACATTTCAAGCAAAGGGAGCAGTAAGTGCAGTATGAAATGAAGCTGCCAGCTCATGAACAATTCTTAGGTCTAGTGGGAGAGGGAGGTTATCCAAAAAGAAGGAAGGATTAATCATATTAGGCTTATGCAAGAAAGAGAAGTTGAGTTTTCTTCTAAACACAATGAAAAGCTATTGGAGGTTTAAGATGAGGTTTTCTATCAGTGCTATAATAGTGGTTTTAATCAATAGAGATTTATTATCTGAACGTTCCAGGTCAGAAGTCCAACATGGGTCTCAATAATCTAAACCAAATCAAGGCTTCAGAAGAATTGCAGTACTTTCTAGGGGAGGATCCTGATTTGTTTCTTTGTGTTGTTGGCAGAGTTCATTTCCTCTTGATATTAGCTATGAGATGTCTATTTTCTGGTTGGCTGTTGGTCTAGAGGCTGCTACATTCTTTAGCTCATGACTTTCTCCTCTATCTTAAAAACCAGCAATACAGTATTGATTTTCTCTTCCCTTGAACTTGTCCTTCTCTCTATATCTCATTTTACAAAACCCACCTGAAATCAGTTCTGTGTTAATGAGAACTAGACTGGAAGGATCCTGATAATTCAGCTTGATGTCCCCACTCAATGTCCATGCTTTTAATCAAATCTATAAAGTCGTTTTGCCATGTAAGATAACAGAGTTTCAGGTTCCAGGAATTAGGATGTGGGCAGAATGGAAGGCTGTTATTCTGTAGAAAAGAAGGTAACTAAATAGATTCAAGTGGAAGCTGCCAAGATTCCACGACTTGCCTTTGACCTACCACTGCTTGCTTGGTCTGCTGAAGACTGGAATTGCTACCTCAGCACTGTCATCATGAAAGAAAGTGACTGTCCTCTGCATTTCTAAAGGAACAGAGTCCTGGTTTTAGGACTCATTGGTCTCAAGATGAGTCATTTTAGTTACTCATCCCTCAGACTCTGCAAATAAGTTCATTTGTAAAAGAATTTCTTAATTCACCCATAACATAAACTAGGGGTAACATTTACTATAAGGTGTATTCAACTGAATCTCAGTTATTTTGAGTTAGTAATTTAGAAAACATATCTTTTCATTTTCATGTTATTTAAACATGCATGAAAAATGTAATAGTCATATTTATAATTTGTTGAGGAATAATGATATACACTAGTTTATGCTAAGCACATTTATAAACCATATATCTTTATACCAAAACTGTATGATGTCCATGCTATAATCATCCTACAGATGAGAAAGCAAATGCAATATCTGATTAATTCATCTGTCCAAGATCACTAGATAGAAACTAAGAAAGTTTGAAGTTTCCTAAATTAATGTAACTCCCATCAGAGACTTCCATCAGAATAGTGGACTCCGGAGCTAATCCTCTAACTGCTTACATTCTGTGCTTCCCTCATCTTGGTTAGTTTGTGAATTATTGAGGAAGACAAAGGCTAAGGTATGTTAAGTCTTAGTGGATTAATCAGTGACATGAAATGGCACGTGAAACTTGCAGATGTTACTACATATACTTGGAATAGTCTTGCTTATGCAGGAAAATGTAAAATATGTCCTATCTCTCTCTGGATTTACTTTTCATGTTTCTTTAGAAAATGCTTATTGCTGGGAATTAAATCACATACAAACTAACTTGCCCCTTGTTCTGACCTTATAATTTTACAGAAAGCTTGCATGAACCTAGACAATTACATGAAGGATACCCTGAATCCTTACATAATCAACGTCACCTTAGCAGCCAAAATGTGTAGCCAAGTGCTTTGCGAAGAGCAAGGAGTGTGTACTCGCAAAGACTGGAATTCAAGTGATTATCTTCACCTGAACTCAAGGAGTTTTACTATTCAAATGACGAACAATGGAAAATATGTGATATATGGGAAGCCCACACTTCAAGACTTGCAGGAATTTTCTCAAAAATTCCATTGCAGCTGTTATGCCGGTGTTACTTGTAAGACAAGAGTGGATGTGGATAAAATTGATACAATTCAAGTATGTGTTGCTGAAGATATTTGTATAGATGCCTTTCTAAACTCAACACTCAGCGATCTTTCTCAGTGGAATGAGAGATCTTCTACTACTTCTGTTGCTTCCAGCAAAGAAGCATTTTCTATATCATGTACTACAAAATCCCCACATGTTCCTGGGAAAGACCTCAATGAGAACATAGAAACCAAACATTTACTGGACGGTCTCTCCAACAACTACCAAGAAGAACTTTCGCTTCGCTTATGTAATGTAGCCAATAAAAATGAAACAACCAATTCCGGTACAAGTTCAGAGCTTATTAAATTTCCTATGTACATACTTCATATTTTTATGCTTTTATATTTTTATACTTAGTAACTAACTAGGTAATTTTCTTTCATGCACATGATAATACTTATAGTCTGTATTTGAAATGTTTATAGAAATGCATGGCTAAGATAATGAATAGTTTGACATTTTGAACAAATTATTTTCTTGTGATCAAACTGAACTTGAAATTGTTATTGATGATAAGCAATGAATGTTGACTACAAACTTTAATTTTCAAAATCATAGAATAGTGTTACTACTAAAACCATTGATACAACAATATGATTGAAATGACATTTGACTTGAATCTTGAATTTTAACAGAGCATACAATTTCTTTAAGATGATATCCAATTATATTTTCTGGTTGCCATGAATCTGTAGCAAATATTTTGCATAATGTGAATGTATATATAAAATTCAGAGGTACCTATTATATTTGTAGTCCTATCAAAAACTGACTGTAAGATCTAAAACAACTGTAGACCTAGGTTTTTCCTGAGAAAAGTGAAGCTTTGTATGATATCAATTTACTACAAATGAATGTCATTGTAAATGCACTGTAGTCCATAATAAAACTGTTAAGTAAACATTAATGTGGAAAACTCTATCATTTATATTGTCAAATGCTAGTTGGTCATGAGCATAGAAGTATGATTTTAGCTACTCGAGCTTAATTGTTTCTTTCACTTGTGTTGTATAAACAGTAGCCCTTAAAACGTGATTATCCTGTCAACTTTGCTTTTGATTTAATGTCTTAAGAATTCTGATAGATGGTATTCCAAATTTATTTTCATTCTTGATAGTCAGATGACAATCTTGTGTGCTCAAAATGCCTTATTTCATTAAGTATCCACCCACATCCTTCAAAGAGTATTTATTGAGTATTTATTCTTTGCCAGGTACAGTAGGAAGTATCACAGATTCAAGAGGACTGAGTGTGCTTCTTGCCACCCTGAGTTTGGTGTATATATGAAGAAGACAGACATTAAGATTGGAAAATTACAATGGTGTGTGAAAATGTCGTGATAGAAACTCAGCATGCTGTGGCATACAAACAAGAATTTGGGGATCAGAGAAGAATTCCAAAGATGTCATAACACTGTTGTGGATACCTTGGCTTAAAGGTTGAATAGCAGTTGGGTAGTATGGAAATTCAAGACAAAAGAACATGAGGAGGGTGGAACATTTAGTGTGGTTAGTGTAGTGAACAGTGAATAAAGACCACATAATGAAAACCTTTAGACTTTCTAATGAAACACTCCCATACCTCTTGGCTTGCCCTATTTTTGTTCCACATATACATAACATGGCATATTTCCTTTGTCTGGTTTTACTCCCCACTGCCACACTGTAATGGAAGTATCATTAGGACACCTGTGGTCTTTTCGCTTGTTGCTATAACCACAGTGTGATGAACAGGATCTGGTACTTAGGACTTAGCCAATAAATACTTGTTGGCAAAATAAGTGCCAGTGGGGAGACTGTAAGGAATTTTAAGCATAGAGTTGTCATGACTACTTTTTACAATTCATGTCCTCTTGGATCAATGTTTATAATGGCTGCACAAATATATCAGGAAATAAAGTAATAGCTCCAGGTGTCTTTGTCTTATACCTTTTATGCTATAAGTGACCTGGTAAAATTTTAGTATATTGTGCTAATACAACATTGCTTGCTTATTTGGTTTCCAACCACTTTATTATTCTACATATTTAATAACATACTTCAGCATAGGTTCATATAGTCTTAATAAAAATATATTGCTTTCCTTACACCAACTTGCTAACCCTAAATAACAAATATACGGATAAGGATAGACATGCATGAATATACAATTATGTACTTTATAGGGGAAAAATCATTATGGATGATTTTATCTTTTTCTAAAATGCCTCTTAATTGCAGACCAGAAATAAAAGAGATTTCAGGGTTAATCATTTTGTAAAAGTATGAAGAACACTTTGATTGTAATTAGCAGTATACAGATATTTTGGAAAATTGAGCAACTAAAAATATACATATATTTTGTATCCTGTAGAAAAACATTAATCACTAACTTCATTAGTCACTGACTTCAGTGGCAAATACTTCAAGTGATGTTTCCATATGATGCTAGGAACAGGCCTGACTGAAATTGCCAATCACTATTTTAGAGCTCCTCACAGATAAAAAGAGCTTCTGTTTATTATTCAACACTTAATTATATGTTTTACATACAACTTCTCATTTAATTACCTAGTTTCAGTGAAGGAAGTGAGCCTTAGATTGACTCACCAGACACATATAGGTAGAGCTGGAAAGAAAACTTGGGTGACCTAGACTCTGAGCCTATGTACCCCACCACTGCACTATTCTGCCCTCCATAAGGCTCTGAGATGAAAGAACATTCTGGCACCTACAACTCAGAACTAGTCTATGTCTTTTTTGTGCTCCATGCTCTAAAACAACCTGTGAGGATGGGTATGTGACAATGAACTATTCTGAGTGCTAAGTCCCTAGGCCACAAGTGATCAAGAAACACTATTGTTTATACATTCAACATGTAACTTTTATGCAGTAAAGGAGAAACTGGAATTCAAAGAAAGAGAAAAGTTGGATGGGCTACTAGAAGTTGCTTCATCCACAGCCTCGCTCCAGACACACAAACTCTACATTCCAACAGCAGGGGCATACCAATGTCCATCCCCGGAGCTTCTCAACCATACTGTCTCCATGTCCTTAAAGACTTTTGGTTCTTTATGCATAGATAGAATGAATCTTTAAAAAAAATAAACTTATTTCCTTGATTGATATTTTTTTAAGTTCTAACTAGTTCTATGTTAAATGAGCTAGTTTTTTTAAATTCTAGGTAAACAATATTATTCAAGTAAAATGTGGAAATCATCTTTAAAACAAGGATATAAATGTATCAGTGCAGTCCTGAAAAACAATATTAAAGAGTAGTAAATTGAAAGAAAAAAAAACAGACTTCGTTTCAGGAACCAGAAATCACTAGTCACATGCTAGCTCACTAGGTTACCAACAGCTTATCTTTCAGATAAAACAAATGAGTTAAGATGCTAAAAACAGAATATATAATAATATTCCTGACTTGTAATTGTTTTCACATGCTATATCTTTAAAAGATGACTTATAAAAATTTGCTTATGAGACTGATTTAAAAGTGACTTTTTTCAAGTAGCAAGTGTTATTTTGGCAATGAGGACATTAGTGAATGGGAAAGTGAATGATCATGTCTTTCCTTTGATTGCTTTATGTATTCTTAGTGGACATACTACAGACTGTAGAACATAATATATACTAGTTGTGAAATAGCATGGATGTGTGCTTTTGGGGGAGTAGAGAGGAAGAGGAAGGAGAAGGAGAAGAGGAGGAAGAGGGAGAGGGGGAGGAAAATCTGGGCATTGCTAAAGCATGAAAGTGCATTTGGTACGAGATGGGAGTCAAAGCTAGAAAAAAAGGAGTCAGGTATGAAGCATCTTTTGGGATAATGCTCATAAACCTGTAATTGACCTTTTATGGTGAGAGATGAATGAGTTGAGGAGAAATTGGGTCATCTAGCCTGACGGCAGGAAAACTACTTATAGGCTTATTGTTATTTTTTAGAGCAGAGATAAGGAAGTCTTGAACTAGAAGGGTTCCTTAGTCTCCAACAGGAATGGAGAGAAGAGGATTGGCTTGAAAATGTCATCCATTGCATGATGGGATGGGAGTGGAGAACTGGTGGTCCAGGGAAAGCAAGAAAACCAGTGTGACACTAGATTCTTGTAAGGGTGCTGTTCTCCACTCATGAGAAAGGAGCCGGTTGGGGAATTCATATGACCATATTGTATCTGAGGGGTATATGGATGTTCAGAAAGATATTTTGTTTAAAATGATATAATTTGGAAGTTTAAGGGAGAGATTAGGGTTGTGTCATTAACAATGAACAATAAAGATAGAGTATACCTAGGAGTTTGAGAAAATGGTCTCTGAAGTCAGAATACCTGAGTTTTAAGTTCCAGGTGTATCATTTACTGACTATGGGGTCTCAGGCATGTTACATAATGCCTCTGTGCCTCAGAATTAACACTGAATCTCCCTAACACCCTGTGATGAAGATCACTTATTATCTAAAGATAAGCCAGGAAGTAGAAGACAGAGCTAGAGTATATACTCAACTCTGAAGGGAAACAGGAGTTTAAGGCCAGCTCCCAGGAGCATGGGGAGACAGTGTAAAGCCAGCTGAGCAAGGAATCCCAACTTTCCTCCAGGGGTGAGGATGAAGATAGAGAAGAGCAAAGATAAACAACTATGCAAGAAATGTGGAAAGAAAGGTTGGCCATCTCATTTGCAACTGTGGCTCAGGATTGTAAGGATTTCCTTTCAGTCTGCTCTTAAAAGCCTTCCTTTTCCACTGAGATTTTACACTTTACACTTCTCTGCATGAAAAACTATCAAAAGAAACACGACTCCTACATTAGAGGTATCACATCATGTACTAGATTTAATACATGATGAACATACTTAAACTCTGAACCTCAGAGCTGCTGGTCTGTTCTATGTTAGGTACTTAGGCAGTGGCTTCAGGACTTCATAAATCACATCTACATCTGGGCCCCAGCTTGAAGTTTCCCCCAGGGTCCCCTAGCCTGGATTCACAGTCTTTGCCTGGTGCTGCCTGGGATTTGTACTGTGTCTTTATAAATCTGCTAGGGCCAGCTTGACATTGTCATGGACTGGGTGGCTTCAACAATAGAAATTTCTTATTTCCTGAATTTAGAATTCTGAGATCAAGGTGTCTGAAGTATTGGTGCCTTCTAAGGGCCAAAAGGAAGAATCTGTTCCAGGCTTTACTCCCTAGTCACCTTCTGTATCTTCCATCTCTTCTGTAAGTTTCCAGTTTCCCCCTCTTAGAAGGACACGAGTCATGTTGCACTAACACCCACTTTAATGACTTCTCTTAGACATTACCTTTGTAAAAATCCTTTCTCCAAATAAGGTCATGTTCTGAGGTATAGGGAGGCAGGACTTCCATATAGGAATTTTGAGGGGACGTCATTCAGTACATAAGAATATAAATACCCTAATGATGTTTAATTGTTAAAGACTTTGTGATGAATCCAGCGTGGGAGAGCAGTATAAATAAACATGCTTGACTTCCATTTTGTGTTATCAAGCAAAGAAATGTATTTTCTTCTTATATCCTTCCAGACTGAATCTTTTTTTTCCCACTCATAAGACACATAATAAAGAAGCTTTCCTCCTTTTGATAAGAAATTAACATTCCTACTCAGTTCTTAAGTTAAAATCCCGTAGGTAACTGTTCATCGATTCAACTCTATCTCTCGTGGTCAATACCTTTAGGGACTGGGGCAACCATGACCAGCAGCTGCTCATGGTATCAAGTACAGCCACTCTCTAGGTGTATAGAGGAGGAAGCAGGTGAAGCAGGTTACAACTATGGCTCTGACCTTAAACTATTCATAATTTCATTCTATGATTATTAACCTTTGTGGCACAAAGGGGCGTTGGGAATCTGGTGAAAGCTGGAGTTTCTATTCCCAGAGATACTTATTTATATAGGATAATAAGAAAAACATTTTCATTACATTATTTTCATTACTGTACAGTGTATGTTTCTCATCCCCGTGGAATTCCTATCACGAGTTCACTCGTGCACCATCACCATAGTCCCTTATGCTCTTCCTACCCCTTTGTTCTTTCTCCCTCCTCCTTCATTTGGGAATGTCTCAGATTTATAGTTGTCTGTTGATTTTGATTACTTATTGCAATTGATTTTTTTCCCCTTAGTCCCTTGTTTGTTTCCTCTATATTCCTCCTATGAGTGACACCCTCCAGTATTTTTCTTTTTCTTTCTGGCTTATTTCACCCAGCATAATCCCTTGTAGTTCCATCCATGTTGCTGTGTATTGCATGAGTTTATTCTTTTTGGACAATAAGAAAAATTATGCGCACAACTTATATTATTGCTTTGGATAAAAATACTTTTATGAAGAATTGTGTTTTTAATCCTTTTTTTCCATACAAAATTATTTTCAGGCAATATTCTAAGAAAAAAAAAGGAAGAAGGTACAAATAATGTTTAAAAATAAACTTTGACTTTTCTTAAAATAAATTTTAGGGCCTTCCTTGTGGCACAGGGGTTAAGTCTCAGTGCTATCACACTATCACCATTGTGTTGTGAGTTCAATCCTGGGCCAGGGAGCTAACCCAGATGGTGTAGCAGACCCCTCTTCTCTCCCCTGCTACTCCCCTCAGCAATGTATTTCAATCTTTCTGTCCTGCTCCCTAGTTTGTCTCTGGTGAATCCTCTCACCACTTCCACTGCTCCTAACCCCACACCTCTGGTCTATTGCCCAGTTTCTCTATGCATAGATAAATAACCTTTAAAAAAATGGGGCTTCCCTGGTGGCGCAAGAAGTCAAGCACAATGTTATGAAGCATCCGCAGCCCCTACATCACAAGTTCAATCCCAGGCCAGGGATGTGACCCACATGGTGCAGCAGACTTCTCCTGCCTCACCTGCTGTTCCCTACAGCAGTGTATTTCAGTCTATCTGCCTCTTCTGCTCCCCTCTCTGTCTCTGGTGAGTCCTCTCACTTCCCACAACTCTGGCCTGTACCCCAGCTCTTGTATGCATAAATAAATAAATCTTAAAAAAAAACCTTAAAAAAAATGGGAGATGTCTGTCTCTCCTTCCTTTTCCTCTCCCATCTTCACTCTTACTAATTCCAATTAAATTGCACTTCATTCAGTATATTAGTTTTTTAAAATTTTCCAAAGTAAACATTATTTGTATTATATGTAGACAAGAGTTTGTTTAAATGTACCTATTTAAATATTAAATTTTTAAATAATGTTAAAAATTTAACGTGCACTTTCCTGCTCTACCTTTTTATAAATCAGACGTCTGTTTGTGCTTACTTTCCTTCTTACTGAAGGGCACCTTTTAGGTTCCATTAATGAAAGCCTGCTGGAGGAGAACTCTGGTTTTAATCTGATAATCTCTAAATTTTATCCTTTGCATAGAAAGATAGTTTTATTGTTTATAAAAGTAATGAGTGATAGTTATTTCCTTATCTTTTTGTAGATCTTTTATCCATTTTTTATTGTTTCTTGAAACTGCTGTTTTCTGTGTAATTGCTTGCTTTTGTGGGTAATCTTTGTTTTCTTTTTGGCTCATTTGAAGATGGTAAGTCTGGCACTGGAGTTCTATAGTTTTGATCCATGTCTAAGATGGCATATTTTTGTGCTTATCTTGCATATTATTTGACTGTTTTCTTACATTTAACCATTTATGATACTGTCTTTGAAACTCTTAATCATAGATTTTTTATATAATATCTTTTAATTTATATAAATATTAGAAAATTTTGCATCTTATTTTTACTCTTTTTGACTTCAGTCATGGCAGTTTAAAATATATGTTTTTGGCAATTATTGACTGAGTTTATATTTTGTTGACCTTAGTCTATATGAATTCTAAGTGTCAAAATTTGAGTTGCTTTCACCAGAGAATTTTTTTTATCATCATAGCTTCATTGAGATAATTCACAATACAGTTCTTCAATGTAAAGTCTACAATTTAATGATTTACTAAATATACTTTTAGTATACCACTAAAAGTCAGTATACAGTTATTATTCCATTACCCTATTAAAGTCTTAAATATTTTCATCACCCCATAAAAACACAAACCAACTAGAAGTCACTATTCACTTTCCCCCAGTCTTCCCAATCTTAGAGCACTGCCATTACACACACAATAATTTCTGGAACAACAGCTGGACTAGGGGAGCCCTAATCTGGGTAGTGCTCTGTGAAAAAGAAGTGTTTGTCATTAAGAGTCTCACAATTCCTTTGAATCCTCTCAGCTGGGGGCCTCCCTGGTGGTGCAATGGGTTAAGCAATGTACTATGAAGGAAATCACAGCCACTGCAGCACGAGTTCGATCCCTGCTCTCCCGGCTAGGGAGGGGACCCACATGGCATGGCAGACCTCTCCTGCCTCGCCCGCTGCTCCCCTCAGCAGTGTGTTTCCGTCAATCTGCCTGTTCTGCTCCCTGCTCTGTCTCTGGTGAATCCTCTCACCCCCCCTGGACTCTGACTTGTACCCCAGCTCTTACATGCATAAATAGATAAAATCTTAAAAAAAAATAAATAAAATAAATCCTCTCAGCTTCATGCTTATTTACAAGATAAAGTTTCTCTTCATCAGAGGACTATGAGGAGCATTACTTTGGTAGAACCTATGTGTCCTCAAAAGAAAATAGATGCTAATGAGATTGCTGTCAGATTGCTTCCAAGTTACTCCAGAAATGTAACAAGATATCCTTCATTAGTAATGAGCCAAGACTAAATTCTTGTTCTTTAACCATGAATCAAAGTCCTCTTATCAATTAATTACCTCTTTCCATCAAGTCCCAAGAGTTTAATCCTACAGTTATTATTTGGTTTTCAACTTAATGAAAACTGACTTTTCCAATAACTTTGACACTATCAGGCCAAATTGTACATAAGTCATCATTAGTGACTAGGCCAGTGAGGACTAAACCATCTGACTGAGTGGATTCCTTCCGTTACCTAGTTTAGAAATCACAAGTAAGCAATAAGAAGATTTCCATTTTGAAGTTAAATCTTGGGTGTGAATATCTGTTTATTCTTCCCTTTACTGACTCTTGACCCACACATTGTTAATAGACCTTGTTGGAATCACCAAGATCCCCAGGGTCTCTTGAATTGCCTGTTATGCATCCCTTCTCTCCCAGATAGAATGTATTTCCCCTGGGCTTTATCCCTCCTCCCCAGTAAGTGTGATTTTGATTAGCAAGCAGATCTTAACTGGATACCTTGTGTGGTCAGGCTAATGCTGCCCTCTCCAGGGTTTATGTGAAACTGCACACACTCTTGGCTAGTCCCCTTCTACTGTTATCTCACTTAAAATTTTTTTAATACAGCTTTAGTAATAATCACTTGCACATGCTATGATCATCTTAGGGCCTGATATTGAAGAATATTCCATTCATTCCTCCAAATATGTAGAAACAAGAACAGATATAGGAGGTTGACGCAACACTAAAACATCTCGATGTCCTTCTGCAAAGTCTGAACACACTTAGGCGGAAGTGGAGGGGGCCAACTGATGCACTACGTCATGAAAATCTAAACAGATGCAAATTGTGGCTTGGGAGCTGAAGCCAGAGAGAAGGGCATTTTAGCTGAGGTCCTTACGGTAAGAACAGAAAGATAAAATCGATTTTCATAACTTGCAAGTAAGTAGAGAGCCGTGCTTGGCAGTACTCAGGGCAGCCTTAACCTGCTTGTAGAGATCATTGTCAGGAGATGATCCTTAAGAGAGCGAGCCCAGAAGAAACCCAGTCAAAACTAGAGTAGTGCTCAGCCCATCAGAATAATTTAAGAGAAAAGCGAGCAGAGGCTACAGAGGAAACTTGAAGGCACCAAAACCTGTGGAGCGGGCAGCGTTTGGTACAGCTGGTTTCGGGAGAGCGGGTTACAGCGAGGTCCGTTATGGTGCAGTCTGTTACTGCAGGGCCCGTTAATGGCCCGAGCACGAGAGCGAGGCTGGCTTGCCTCGAGCAGAGGCTTGGAGCAAGTCTCGGGGTGCAAGGCTTATTCCTGAAGGAACGGCTGGGCACTTGAGGGTCCAAACAATTTAGGCATATGTATGACCAGAATAATGGAGATTCCACAATTTTGCCGCTAGCAGGCCTAGGGAAGGGGCAGGCTTGAGAGCAGGCTTGAACATTTTAGATGTTCATATATAGGTATATATAGGTAACTCCGCACTGGTAGTTTCCCAAGTCATGGTTCAGTTGCTCCCAGTCACCTGACCACTATTCCATCCAACTCGAAAAGAGACTTGAGGACTCCTGGCCTAAGTTTAACTGACCAACTAGTTTAGGCCTTTGAACCTAGTCTGTCTGTTTCTCTGTCTGTCTCTTTCTCTTATTCTCCCCCACAAGCACTTTCTAGAATTGTCTCTAAAAATGTTAAAATTAGGACTCCTGACCTAATTTTAGCTGACCAATTGGGATCTACTAACCTTGATTCTAGTTACCCTCTTCCTCCCATTGCTTTCCAGAATTCTCACTAAAATTTTCAAATTTTATTATAAGTCCTTCGAGTGTCAGAAATAGCTAACATGTCCTCCTCATCTCTTTCATCTTCTTTTTCCTTTCAGTAGTTATGCTCTAGTTACATTGAAAACATCTTCATTCAGTTTCACTGAATTTGTAATCTTGACTTTATCAATATATGTAAATATTTCTGACCTATACTTAGAATAACAAGTTATATTTCAAAATGTGAAACAATTTTAAGAAGCTTGTAGCTAAATTAAGTTATTAATTTCACTGCTTTCACCTCTGCCACAGCTTCTCATCTTGGATTATTCAATGTATCTTGTAAATTCTATTCTTCAGTATCTATCTAATTCCTGCCTCCATTCCCAGCCCAACTCCTACATGGGTTTGTACAACTTCAACATTATTCTCTAGATGGAACCACATGGCATTTATCTAGGTAAATTATAGATATTTGGCTCCCATGGTGCTTTAGGCACACCCTAAAATGTTATCATTGTGCTCTTTTTATCTAGGCACCAGTTGCTGCACTTGAAAGTCAATTTGGTAAGTTGTAACCAACTGGGTGGCCACCATGGATTTTCTCTATTCTGGGAGGAGTGGAATTGTTGGATCATAAATCCTCGATGTCTGACTGTAGTTTGAAGCTAATGGAGAGGGAGGGAAGGGTGGAGAGCAGGGTGTGAAAGGAAGCCAGTGGACTGTGGAGGAGGACTGTGGGTGCCTTGGTGGTGGGTGTGGGGTGCGATGATATGTATCTGAGGAGGTGTGAATCTATGCCTTTGAATCACATACACAGTGCTACCTCAAAAATTAACTAATTAGATTTGAAAAATGTAAAGTGGGATTTAAAGTAAAAAATAGTTCACCATATACAAAATAAAATGAAATCTTCCATACCTTTAAAATCTCATGACTTGACAATAAAAAGATATTTCCCATAATGTTTATAACATGTAAAGGACTTACAGATTTTTATAATTTATGCTCTTACAAGTCTCCTTACTTAGGACATAGAGACTAGGAAGGGAAATGGAAAAATGGCTGCATTCACCCCTCAGTAATGATTTGAGAAGATGAGACAAATGATAGTCATCACAGAATTTGTGTCATACATAAGATAAAATAATTCTGTTATTTTAAACACAAGACAAGGTTCACCGTCTTCCAAAACTCTCTGTCTTAAAGTTGGAAACTTGGTAAAGCATCCAAACTCTGATACAAAAATGTCGCTAACAGTATTTTCCTTTATTACTCAGCTACAGATAAGCAACTTAGAAAACGTTCCTAGAACATGAAGAAGAATAACATTTAAATGTTACATGATCATTATCTCTCTGTTGTGCTTCTATTTTACATGAAATATTAAATAAACCAAAGAGTCTAGGAAGAAATAAGTGGTATTCACAGTCAATTTCTTTGCCATGGGCATGCTAATGTTCAAGAGTATCTTCTTCAGAATGTTTGTTGGATTCCATGGAACATTTCTTCTGTTTCCAGTCTATTTGATGCAGGATTACAGAGCATCTCCGGTTTATCCAGAAACTCCTTTCCTCTGGGTTTCCAATGCCCCAACTGAACTTTGCGAGGAAAGACACAGTATAAAGATAGATATGAGCTTGTTCACCTTATCAGGAAGCCCCCGGAAAGAAGTCACAGAGCAAGGTATTTCAATATTTTATATTGATAAACTTGGCTACTATCCTTATATAGATCCACGTACAGGTGAAAATGTGAATGGAGGACTCCCCCAGTTGGGATGTCTAAAAAACCATTTGGACAAAGCTGCACATGACATTCGCTATTACATTGGACCAGACAAGGTGGGCTTGGCTGTAATTGACTGGCAAGAATGGAGACCTATTTGGGCAAGAAACTGGAGTCCTAAACATATTTATAAAGATAGATCTATTGACATTGTTCTCAAACAGAATTCAACACTTGCTTTGAATGAGGCCACCAACATTGCCAAGGCTGAGTTTGAAGGCACAGCAAAGAGTTTCATGCTAGAGACTTTAAAATTGGGAGAATCACTACGGCCGAAATACTTTTGGGGTTTTTATCGATTCCCTGATTGTTACAATACCCATTATAAAAATCCCGATTACAATGGAAGTTGCGTTGATTTAGAAATGAGAAGAAATGACGACCTCGACTGGTTGTGGAAAGAAAGCACTGCCCTTTACCCATCCATTTATTTGAATTCTGAAATAAATAACACGCGAAATGCGGCACTCTTTGTCAGAAATCGTGTCCTGGAAGCCGTTCGGGTTTCTAAAGTGCGCAACGTTATGGAGCCACTTCCAGTTTTTGTGTACCTCCGACCAGTGTTTGCTGATAAGTCTGATAAATTTCTGTCTATGGTAAGTAAATCGTGAAATACTGTCCATTACAGTGTTTAATCGAATTTAACATCATTTTTGAAAGATGGGAAATTTAGCTTTTAATAGTCTTTAGGATTATGTACACTGGTAGTACACATATTACATAAATGCAAAATAATAACATTTCACCTCTAATGTCTTTGCAATCATGGAGAGTAAGGTAGTACAGGCAATGTTTAACTCAGTTCCTTATTTTTCTTTCCTGGGCCTGATCTCTTGTCAACAGAGGCCATTAAAATCATAATAGGAAGTCAGTATGTTTGCTGTAGTAGGACAGTGGTTGTATAAAACGTGTAATAAACACTGGGGAAGTATTTAAGTATATTATTGTGGGCTCTGCAACTTAGCTTGGGGTTACTGTCTCATGTGTAACACTTTCAAGTTATGCCCATCTGTTAACTCTTCCCATTGCACCCGCCAGGCTGACCTTGTGGACACAATTGGTGAAAGTGTTGCTCTTGGTGCCTCTGGAATGGTAATATGGGGAAGCTTTAATTTAACTCGAACTCTGGTAAGTTGTATTGGTAAGCAGTGGATCAAAACACTTCTAACGATTTGGGGAATTGTTGTGATGTTAAATAATGAAATAAGTGCTATGCTTGGCACATGAATACTGACTGAGTCACATTTCTTTTCATTTGTAGTTCTGTGTGAGGCAGAAAACTCTGTAGCTGTGCCCAGGGAGGACACAAATCAGTGAGGTTAATTAGGATTCTCTGGAGTAGATGGCTAGTATGTAGCCCAACCAGGACTAGAATGTGTTTTTATGACATGGTGTTTGGCTTTTTCCCTACCACACTTGTGTGTATCTTCTTAAAAGAGTCTGTGTCTCCTCTTAAAGGAGTTGCAGTTAGTCAACATGTGTTCCTTTGTTGTTTCCTTCATTCAGCTGCTGTTTATTGGGCAATATTTATTCAATTAGTTATTGATGACAGTCAGTTGCAGGGGTCAGCAATGGATGACTGTGGACCAAATCTGGCCTGCTCCTTGCTTTGTCCAACTCTTTGGTGAAGAATCATTTATACAGATTTAAATGGGAAAATAATTAAAAGGAGAATAGTATTTCAGAAAAAGTAAAGAATTACGGAAACTAATATGTCCAGTCTATCAGTAAAGCTTCATTGGATCATAATGCTATCATTTGTTGAGGTGTTCAGTGCTGCTGTGTCTTTCTTGATGGCTGTGGAAATGCTAGTGATGCAAATACCTTTGAAAAAGTGTGATGGAAGCATGGCCCAGAGAGATTATCCTAGGAACAGAGAAGAGAGACTTTGTATTCTAAGAGCAGAGGAGAGCCTTTGGTCATTTGACCTTAAGACGAAATTACCATAATTTTACTTTATTTGTAAAATACAGCTGCCACCTTTCTGAAATTATTTTAAAATAATCTGAACTCTTCCTATTTTGTATGCCTCTGTTGGCTCTGGTTTGATAACTAAGAAATAACACAAAATAACATCAGAGAAACTGAATTAATTAGTTTTAATGGAACAATGCTAGTCCCTTTTATATGTTAGAAAGTTATTTAAAAAGTATTCTCCTACATATATTTCTAATTCTCATTAGTTGTTTCCCCAAATCTATAAACCCTGTTTGGAGGGTTGGTCTATTTTATAATGGAACCACTTGATGATTTTCTAACTACTTCCCTTTTTTAAAAAAGAAACTTACTCAGATGAGGACTGAATCAATTATTTCTTTATGAGTAGGATGAATTGACATGCTATTTAACTGTCACACTTTTTCATTGTTCTTAAATCTTCACATTCTTCTGCTTTGACTCTCAGGTCATCTTCAGTGTTATTCATACAGGAGGAGTCCCTCAACTTCAATGTGGCTTTTTTCAACTTCATGACTCTGTCTTGGAATAGTCCCATGTGCTGTGTTATGTATATTTTTGCTGACTGTCCCAATTTATGGCCATTTTGAATGTCAGTTCTATCATTACTTCCCGCTTCTTTCTATAGCATTTATAATCAATAGAGCAATGGATCACTTGTCATGTTTCCTCTGATTCATTGAAAATTTCAGCGCCTTTAATTGCAGATTTACTTGCAGTGACTGAACTGACATAAAACAATTATTTTCAAATGTAAGCAAACCATTTCCTTTCATTCTGTTTTATTGGTTCCAGTGATGTAAGGAAATAGCTTCTATTGGTCCCAGCTCATAAGACTAGATTGCTAAATATTTAGAAATTTTGCGATCTTCTTGTACAGTCATAATTAAAACTTAAATTATAAAAACATGGAATAAAGTAAGGTATGTGGGAAAAATATAACACACAATATTTGAGTTACTTCATTTTGCTATTATCCATACTCTATAGATTTTTCCTGTATTAGTGAATTATACATGCTGCTCCACACTGTACTCCAAACTGTGTAATAATGAGGCAGTTGATCTCCAGTCTGCACCCAGTGATATCTGGCTCCTAGCATGGAATTGGCCATCACTAGACTATTTATACCATGTATATTGACAAATGCAAGCCCATATCTTTTAGAGGTTCAGCTTTAGGTCTCTCAAGAGACTATATCTTGAATAGGCTAGTGACTCTCCAAGCTGTTCCTATCCTGTCTTATTCTTCATACCTAAATTTTCTCTGTAGACAATTACAGGGTCTTCTGTGCTTGGTATAAGTTCCCATACACACTTTGCACTGAGGGTAAGCGTGATATTGACAGAGTCCCTGCAAATGGAGTTTATGTGAGCTTTGGAGGGGTAGAAGCAGTGCACAAGCAAGAGATATATTTGATGTTAAAAGTACCTTGTAGGAAATTAAAGAGAGGTGGGAGAGTAGATGGGAAAGGGTAAACCTTTTACCAAGGGTATGTGTTGTGAGCCAGGCATTGTGTAATGAAAGCTGTGATCTAATGACAAGGTGGAGTTAACTATGTTCAAAATTAGAGGAGAGGTCATTTCAAGCAAAGGGAGCAATAAGTGCAGTATGAAATGAAGCTGCCAGCTCATGAACAACTGGTATGTCCAGTGGGAGAGGAAGATTAACCAAAAGAAAGGAAGGATTAATCATATTAGACTGTATGCAAGAAAGAGAGGTTGAATTTTCTTCTAAACACAATGAAAAGCTATTGGAGGTTTAAGATGAGGTTTTCTATCAGTGCTATAAAAATTACAAGTGGTTTTAATCAATAGAGATTTATTATCTGAACATTCCAGGTCAGAAGTCCAACATGGGTCTCAATAATCTAAACCAAATCAAGGCTTCAGAAGAATTGCCGTACTTTCTAGGGGAGGATCCTGATTTGTTTCTTTGCGTCGTTGGCAGAGTTTATTTCCTCTTGATATTAGCTATGAGATGTCTATTTTCTGGTTGGTTATTGGTCTAGAGGCCACTACATTCTTTAGCTCATGCATTGCTCTTCTATCGTAAAAACCAGCAATACTGGATGGATTTTCTCTCACTTTGATTTTTCCTCCTCCTTGTATCTCATTTTATAAAACCTAACTGGAATCAGTTCTCGTTTATGAAAATTAGAATGAGAGGATCCCGATAATTCAGCCTGATAGGCCCATCTCAGTGTTCATATCCTTTACCAAGTAACATAAAAGAGTTTCAGGTTCCAGGGAATAGGGTATATGTAGCCTTGGAAGGCCATTATCCTATGGAAAAGAAGGTAACAGGAAATAAATTCAAGTGGAAGTTGCCAAGATTCCTTCTCTTGCCTGCTTGCTCTGCCTCAGCACTGTTGTCATAAAGGAAGTGACTGTCCTTTGTGTTTCTAAAGGAAAAGTGTCCCAATTTTAGGATATATTGGTCTCAAGATGAGTCATTTTAGTCATTTAGTTACTCATAACTCAGACTCAGCAAATAAATAATTTGTAAAAGAACTGCTTGATTGACCCATAATATAAACTAGGGATAACATTTACTATAAATTGTGGTCAATTGAATCTGTTATTTTGAACTAGTAATCTAGAAAACATATCTTTCCAATGTTATTTAAACATGCATGGAAATGCAATAGTTATATTTATAATTTCTTGATGAGTAATGATACACTGGGTCCTATGTTAAACACTTTTATGCACAATTTATCTTTTCACTACAACCCTAGGATATCCATGCTATAATCATCCTACAGATGATGAAGCAAATGCATAGACCTATTAACCTGTCCAAGATCATTGGATAGGTAACTAAAACTTAGAGCATTTGGAAGTTTCTTAAACTGATGTAGCTAGTTTTCAGCGGAACTGAGATTCCCATCAGAGTTGTAGGCTCCAGAGCCAATGCTCTAACTGCTGTATGTACCATCCCTCCCTCATCCTGGCTAGTTTGTGAATTATTGAGGAAGACAAAGGCTATTTTATATATGTCTCAGTGAATTAATTAACGGCATAAAATGGCATTTGAAACTTGCAATGTTAATATTTACATTTTCTTGTGAAAGTGATAAAATAGTTTTTCTTTCCCTGGGTTTATTTATGTCTTCACATTTCCTTGGAAATTTTTTTGCTATGAAATTGTTTATTGCAAGGAGTTAATTCATATAGAAACTAACATGCTCACTGTTATTTTGACCATCTTATAATTACAGGACGTTTGCAAAACCTTTGACAGTTTTATGAAGAATTTACTGAATCCTTACATAATTAACGTCACCTTAGCAGCTAAAATGTGTAGCCAAGTGCTTTGTCAAGAGCAAGGAATGTGTATACGGAAAAACTGGAATTCGAGTGACTATCTTCATTTGAACCCAAGAAGTTTTGTTATTAAAAGTGTGGAAAGTGGAAACTATACAGTATATGGGAAGCCCTCACTTCAAGACTTGCAGGAATTATCTCAAAAATTTCATTGCAGTTGTTTTTCCAATGTCAATTGTGTGACAACAGTGGATGTGAATACTGTCAATCATACTCGTGTATGTATTGCTGAAGGTATTTGTATAGATGCATCTCTAACCTCAAAACTCAGTGATTCATCATACTGGAATGAGAGATCTATTGCTAATAATAATATCTCATTTTCTACACCACTTGCTAGAGTATCCCCATGTATTCCTGGAAAAGAGCACAATACCAAATGTTTAGTGGAAGTTCTTTCCAAAAGTCTTCAAAAGGATAGTCCGAGTCATTTATATATTCAAGACAATAAAAATAAAACAACCTCTCCCAGTATAAGTTCAGTGCTTATTAAATTTCCTATCTATATATTTTATGTTTTGATAGCTTTTACATTTTTACATTTAGTAGTTAACTAGTTTAGATGGTTTCATGCACATGGTAATACTTACAATTTTGTATTTGAAGTGGTCATAAAAATACATAATTAAAATAATAGTTTGACTTTTTAAACAAGTTTATTTATGCATGTAAGATCTGGGGTACAGGCCAGAGTTGTGGGGGTGAGAGGATTCGCCAGAAACAGAGTAGGAAACAAAACAGGCAGATTGACTGAAATACACTGCTGAGGGGAGTGGTGGGCGAGTCAGGAGAGGTCTGCTGCGCCATGGGGTCCCCTCCCTGGCTGGGGATCGAACTCATGCTACAGTGGCTGTGGATGTTTCATAGTGTGGTGCTTGACCCCTTGTACCACCAGTGAGGCCCTAGTTAGACTTTTTGAGCAAAGGTTATTTTCTATTATCAAATTAAACTTGAAATTGTTATTGATGGATAAACAAAGGACATTGATCTCTATCTTTAATTTTCAAAATCACAAAACTCTTACTACTAAAACCATTGATAGAACATTATGACTGAATCTACATATGATGAATCTTGAATAGTAATGGAACAATGACTTTGTTTTGTATGATGTTTCATTTATATTTTCTGAATGCCTAGCGTCTGTAGCAAAGGTTTTACACACTGTGAATGTATATATAAAATGCAGAGGTACCTGTTCTGTTCTTAATCTTATGAAAACTGATTGTAAGGTCTGTAACACCTGTTGACCTAGGTTTTACCTGACAAAAGTGAAGGTCTGGATGATACCAATTTACAGCAAATGAATGTGTTTATAAATACTTTATAATTCACATAAAATATTAAGAAAATGTTAATGTGGAAAACTAGTCATCTTTTATAATGCAGTGTGCTTTTCAGTCCTGAGCACAGCACCATCAATTTTTAGCTGCTTCAGCTTAGTCATTGCTTCCTGTTGTGTTATAGAAAACTATAACCTTTAAAAAGTTTATCCTGTCAACTTTTGCTTTTGATTTAATGTCTTCAGAGTTCATATAGAAAATATTCCAATTTTTTGTCCATTTTTGGCAAATGACAATCTTGTGTCCTCAAAATGCCTTCTTTCAATAAGTATCCATCCACATTCTTCAGAGAGCATTTATTGTTTATTCTCTGCCAGGTTCAGTAGGAAGCATCAGAGATTCAAGTGGAAAGAGCATGCTTTTTGTCATTGTTGAATTTGGTGTATGTATGAAGACAGATAGACATTGAAATTTGAAAATTACATCTGTGTGGTAAATGTTATGGTAGAAATTCATCATGCTGTGCCATACAAACAAGAACTTGAGGGTCAGAGTAGAATTCATAAACAACCATGGATACATTGGCTTGAAGGTTGAAAAGCAGGTGGGTAGTGTGGAAACTCAAGACAGAAGGAAATTGAGGAGGTTGGAAAATTGAATGTGATCTTTAGTGTAGTGAATGGTAAATAAAGACCACATAATGAAAACCTTTAGACTTTCTAATTAAACACTCCCATAACCCTTAGCTTGTCCTATTTTTGTTCCATGTTCACATAGCACATCATGTTACCTTTGTCTTGTTTTACCCACCCCCACCAACTGCCACCATGTAATGGAAGTATCATGAGACACATTTGGTCTTTTAACTTGATGCTATAACCACAGTGTGATGAACAGGATCTGGTACTTAGGAGTTAAGTCAATAAATACTTGTTGGCAAACGAGTACCAAAAGGGACAAGAGATAAAGGAATTTTAAGCATGGGCGTTGTGGTGACAACTTTTCATAACTCATGAGCTACCCTTTTGCCTTAGCTCTGTCCATCATCTCTACTTCACTTAGGATTCTACTGCCAATGGTGTGTTTGCTTAGGCCATGAAAAGACATAATTGGATAAAAATTTGAAAAAGACATTGTATAGAGAGTAGTTTACTTTGAATAACTTAATGGCCATCAGGTGTCCAGAAATTAGAATGGAGAGAGCAACTGAATTAAAAAGGGCATGGAGTTTTAAGTTGGACAGTTTTAAAGGCAATCCCCACTTACAACACTGACTAGCACTATGTGTGAGGGTTAGTTAACCTGGCTTAACATCCATTCTGATAAAATAGCAAGAACACATCCCTTATCAGTTTCTTGCGATAATGGAATAATATAAAACATGAAAGGAATTGGCCTTAAAAATAATTCAATAAATATCTCTGGGAGAAAGAGAAAAGGTCTGTTGATATTAAGTACAGGACTTAGTAAAAGTCAGTGCCTGACTTTTGCTATGCCACACTGGGTATGAGCCCAGCAAGAAAAGAAACCACTCAACATAAGAGACCGGGCAGACAAATTTCATGTAATAGATATACATACTTCCGCATGATTAGGTTTGCAGAAGTCAAGTCGAATTTGTTTTAGAACAAATATTTTTGCCAGGGAACAAACATACTTATATCTGAAGTACAAAGTGAAAAATATTGTATCCTGCTGCTTTGACTATACCACAACGATAAAAAGGAATTATGGAGTAGACTGACGATGCAGGAAGCTGATAAATGAGCAATATCCTGGCCTTTTTATTGATAGAATAATCATACAGCATCAGTTACGGGAGGTAGGACAACAAAGAGAAAAATATGGGTGATACTTAAAATGTACTTATGTCATCTATGGCTTCAGGGGGACATAAGTCTGCTGACCAGATAATTCTTACCTGCTTGATGACCAAATGTTGTAATCAAAACATACCCTAGATCCTGGTCACAATGCCAATCTTTTTTTTTTTTTTAAGATTTTTAAAATTTATGTAAATAAGAGCTAGGGTACAGTCCAGAGGTATGGAGGATGAGAGGACTCACCAGAGACAGATGGGTAGCAGAATGGGCACATGGACTGAAATATACTGCTGAGGGGAATAGTGGGAGAGGAAGGGTTGGTCTGCTGCACCAAAGGGTCCCCTTCCTGGCCAGGGATAGAACTCGTACTGCAGTGGCCGTGAAAGCCACACAGTGAGGCATACAAACCCTTATGCCACCAAGGAGTCCCCATGGTTCCAATCTTCTCAACAAAGCATTCCACTATTCAGCTTCTGGGGTCACTTGTCTTACATCTGTCCTCAGCCCCCTGGGTGTTCCCAGTGATACCTCTCAATGCATACCCTTTTCAGGGTCATCAAGCTTTATGTTCTTGATTGATTTGAAAAGCACCTGGTAAGGTTTGGCTCCTATGACTATTAACGGGGCAGTTCTGACCTTGTATAAGAATGCAAAACTACAGGTAACAAAGAATGGTGGCCAAACAGGGTGCTTAAGTCTAGCAGACCCACTTATCTTTGCTCTTTAGGAACTTGCATCCAGATGGCCATGATACATATGTAAATAGTTCACCTAGAATGTGGTATAGGAATAAAGAGCAACAGTAAAGAACTATGTGTAATACAGGTTCACCAGGTCAATTAACAGAGTACTAAAGGAACTGAGGAATTAAAAAGCAGCCCAAAGTCCAGTGTGATAACAAAGATTGATGTGAGCCCAGGGGTGGGAAAAATTCATTTTCTGGGTGACCTTAGGAAAAGGACTCACAGGAACTGAATGAGATAAGATTGGAGGAGCTGTAACTTGAAGACCTGGGTACAAGTTTAATAGGTGTAGAAGTAAAGAAAAGACATTCTAGGCAGAAACTGAAAAGGGACATGGCATGATCAGGGAAATGTGATAGTGCGTGCGGATGGTTCTAAGAAGACTAAGGTTGGGATACAAGTGCTCAGCTCTTCAGAAGACAGAGAAAACTATTTGGCTCGACGTTTAACTTTGATGCTGATATCCGTGACCTGGAAAGGTTACCTAATGTCTTTCTGCATCAGATCTCTCATCTTTGAAATGGGGTGGCAAGCAGGATCTTGAGCTTGTTTGAGTAGGGTTTCTTAATTCTTCTTTGCTTCAAACAATACACAAAAGCCCTACAAAGCATGTCTGCAACTTCCCTTTGTAAAGGTCAGTATCAATAATGCAGAATTCCTGTTCCTGAGCTTTGGGGGCATCTCATTAAGGGCTTCTGGGAATGGGACTTCTAACACATGGCAGAAGACTGGCCAAAGGCTCTTTTGACTGGCTACAAGTGGCATCTCTGGAACTAGAGGCACCATACAGCACTTCTTCGAACTGAAGATGTTTGTGCTCAAGATGAAGCTGAATTCTGTCTAGACAGTAGATTGTTTATGTCGACAAAGCAAAGGACAACACAGTGACTCCTGGTGGCAAACTGAATAAA
>JAGFMF010011386.1:3391320-3453914 GCA_019455555.1 Galemys pyrenaicus
AAGCAAGGCCCAAAAACCTGGCACACATCTAAAGGACCTTTCAGTAGAGACCCATAGAAAAGGGTTAGAAAGAGTTAGATAAATTTGGGAGGAAAAGAGAAAAATTAAAATTAAGATGAAAGCTGCCATTGTTAACTTCCCCAAGGGTTTCTCACCCACATCTCTTCCAACCAGTCCAAGACCAAAAAGCAAGCAGTTTTTTTACATGTCCCTCTGCTCCACGTGCCTCCTCCAGGTCTCCTTGCTGTTCTCCATCTTCTTTCCTTTCTTTTCTCTTTTCTGCAGAATTTTTTTTTTCCTTTTCAGCTCCACCCACTTAGGGCGGAACCAGGATTTTGGAACTTCCCCTTTTCCTGGGACGACCCTGTTACAAAATTAGAGTAGTCTGAGGAAAGGTCACAAGTACCCGTGGAAACAGAGGCTAAGGTTAGGCCTGATCGACTTTCCTGTATGTAAGTTCATGGGACACGGAATCTGCACGGTACTATCTGATACTATACCCTCAAGGATTCACAAATATTGAAAAGCCAAAAAATAAAACGGGGTTTGGCCTCTTGTAGAAAAAGAAAGGAAACCAGATAAGTAACAAGGATGAGGGATGCTTGTCTCTACTTCCTTCCTACCTCGCGTCTTTCCTCTTATTTCTTAATTCCAGTTAAATTGCATTTCACCCAGTGCGTTAGTTTTTAAAAACTGTCCAAAGTAAACATTTTCATTTGTCTCATATGTAGACAAAACTTGTTTAAATGTACCTATTTAACTTCTCTCTTTTCATATAGTGACTTCTGTCTGTGCTCAATTTCCTTCTTACTGAAGGTCATCGCTTAGGTTCCATTAATGAAAGCTTGCTGGAGAAGAACTCAGGTTTTAATCTGATAATTAAATTTTATCCTTTCCATAGAAAGATAGTTTTGATGTTTCTAAAAAAAAAAAAAAATGACAGGGTAGGGCCCTCCCTGGTGGCTCAATGGGTTAAGCAACACACTGTGAAGTAAACCACGGCCATTGCAGCATGAGTTCGATCCCTGCCACTGGCCAGGGAGGGGACCCACATGGCGCAGCAGACCTCTCCTGATTCACCCGCTGCTGCCTTAGGCAGTGTATTTCAGTTAATCTGCCTTTTCTGTTCTCCACTCTGTCTCTTGGGGTCCTCTCACCCCCCACACCTCTGGCCTGCACCCCAGTTCTTGTATGCATCAATAAATAAATAAATTTTTTAAAAGTACAGAGTAATAGTTATTTCCTTTTGCATTTTGTTCTTTCTTTTATCCATTTTGTACTGTTTTTCTTGAAAATGCTATTTTGTGTCTGATTGCCTGCCTTTATAAGTAATCTGTGTGTTTTCCTTGTTCACTTGAAAATGGTAAATCTGGTTTTGAGATTTCATTGTTTTGGTCCATGTCTAAGTTGTTTTAATTTTCTGCTTATCTTCCTTATCATTTGACAGTTTCTTTCATGGAAATATCTTATGATTCCATCATTAAACCTTTAATCATAGATATTTAATATTTTATATTTGATACTTAAAATTCCTTAAACATTAGAAGATTCTATACTCATTTTTATACTTTCTGACTTCAGTCATGGAAGTTTCCTAACTTGTATTTTTAGCAATAATTTATAGGGTTCATAATATTTTGACCTTAGTCTCTCTGTAATGATTAATGTCAAAATTTGGGTTGCTTTCCTCCAGAGAAAATTTTTTAAAATTATTTTTAAAGATTAATTTATGCATGCAAGAACTGGAATACAGGACAGAGGTGTGGGGGTGTGAGATGATTCACCAGAGACACAGTGGGGTACAGACAGGCACATTGACTGAAGTATACTGCTGAGGTGAGCAGGAGGCAAGGTAGGAGGGGTCTACCTCACCATGTGAGTCACCTCCCTGGCCAGGGATCAAACTTGTGCTAGAGTGTCTGCCGATACTTCATAGTGCATTGCTTAACTCCTTGCACCACCAGGGAGGCCCCAAGAAGAATTTTTCTTATTATCTAGCTAATTGAGATAATTCACATATGCAATTTATCAATTTAAAGTGTACATTTCAATGCCTTTACTATATTCACAGAATTATTACTGCAGGACCCCATCAAACACTTGAATATTTTCATCACCCCATAAAAACACACAAACCCACTAGAATCACTACTCACCTTTCCCCAATCCTCCCAGCCTTAAGGCATTGCTATTCACACACACACACACACACAGAGGCACATCCCTATTCCTGGTAGCAACAGCTGGGCGAGGACAACCCTAAACTGTTAGTGCTCCGTGTTAGAGAACTGTTTGTCATTAACAGTCCTATGATTTCTTCAAGTCATTTCAGCTTGATATTTACCTTTCAAGGTAAAATTTTACTTCACAAGAGGATATGAAAGGCATTACTTTGTAGAACCTAAGTATCCTCCGAGAGGATGGATGTTATATGGCATAAAAGATGTTTTTTGAAACAGCTTTCTTAATCACTACACATGCTATGATAGGGTCTGATATTGAAAAACCTTATCGATATGCCATTCATTCCCCCAAATATGTAGAAACAAGCATAGCTATAGGAGGCCGACACTTGCATGGAAGCGGAACACTCTAAAACAACTCCTCGATGTCCTTCTGCAAAGTCTGAACACACTTAGGCGGAAGTGGAGGGGGCCAACTGATGCACTACGTCATGAAAATCTAAACAGATGCAAACTGTGGCTTGGGAGCTGAAGCCAGAGAGAAGGGCATTTTAGCTGAGGTCCTTACGGTAAGAACAGAAAGATAAAATTGATTTTCATAACTTGCAAGTAAGTAGAGAGCCGTGCTTGGCGGTACTCGGGGCAGCCCTAACCTGCTTGTAAGAGATCATTGTCAGGAGATGATCCTTAAGAGAGCGAGCCCAGAAGAAACCCAGTCAAAACTAGAGTAGTGCTCAGCCCATCAGAATAATTTAAGAGAAAAGCGAGCAGAGGCTACAGAGGAAACTTGAAGGCACCAAAACCTGTGGAGCGGGCAGCGTTTGGTACAGCTGGTTTCGGGAGAGCGGGTTACAGCGAGGTCCGTTATGGTGCAGTCTGTTACTGCAGGGCCCGTTAATGGCCCGAGCACGAGAGCGAGGCTGGCTTGCCTCGAGCAGAGGCTTGGAGCAAGTCTCGGGGTGCAAGGCTTATTCCTGAAGGAACGGCTGGGCACTTGAGGGTCCAAACAATTTAGGCATATGTATGACCAGAATAATGGAGATTCCACAATTTTGCCGCTAGCAGGCCTAGGGAAGGGGCAGGCTTGAGAGCAGGCTTGAACATTTTAGATGTTCATATATAGGTATATATAGGTAACTCCGCACTGGTAGTTTCCCAAGTCATGGTTCAGTTGCTCCCAGTCACCTGACCACTATTCCATCCAACTCGAAAAGAGACTTGAGGACTCCTGGCCTAAGTTTAGCAGACCTACAATTTTGGACCTTGAATTTGGTATCCTCTTCCTTCCCACCCACACAATCACTTTCCAGAATTTTCTTAAAATTAAAAATTTTAATTCTATATTCTTAAAGATATCTAGATATACCTTACCTGTCCTCCTCATCTCTTTCATCTTCTTTTTTTCTGTCAGTAAAGTTATGTTCTAGTTACATTGAAAACATCTTCATTCAGCTTTCACTGAGGTTGTAATCTTGGCATTATGGATATATATATCCATATTCCTAACTTAAATTTAGAACAAGTTATATTTCAGAATCTCTAACAATTTTAGTCTGCATATAAATTAAGTTATTAATTCCACTGAGGTGATACAAGGACTGACCCAGTCACAGGCTATGAGAATACCAAGAGAATGGATTCTGGACAAAGCCTCCAAGATTGACTTCTTATTTGTTAATTACAGTTTTCCTAAAAAGAAGTCATTTGTTCTGAAAATAAGGTTTTTGTTGTGTAAGCCTAGAAGTGTAATTCTTTTGTTTTGCTTTTTCTGTCATTTATTCTTTTTACCTCAGAAATCTCAGTCACCGGTTCCTTTTTGAAAACTGAAAACAAGAATCTCTTGGAGAATGATCTTAGTGAATAAAACATAAGTGATGGTTGTTTTCCTTTCCATATTCAAGATTTGCTAAGCTTCAAATTTGTTCTGGCAAATGAAATTTTAGCATTTCAATATTAATTGAGCCCCTTTTATATGAGTCACCATGGTAGTTAAATGAAAGAAAGTTTGATGCACCACCAAACTTATATCATTCATATTTTCTTCAATTCCTTAAGCACATCTATTTCAAAAACTGCCCCTCTTTTACAGTGTCAATTCAAGGAGCCAGTTGGCCCCTGCCTCAGGCAAATAACTTTACAAAGAAGGTGTTATTTTAGATGTTCATATATAGGTATATCCCAACTGTGCCCCAAAGCTTTAAGTGTATACTAACAGGATATTTTATTTTATAAAATATACACACATACAATTTTATGTCTAAAATATATAAACATACACATATATTACAATATAACAACACTTTTTATAGTGGGTTCACCTTTCCACAGCAAGTTCAATAAAATATGAGTTCTATGATATGTTCATTCAATGATTCTTTTATTTCCCTGATGTACTTTCATCTTTTTGCTATTCTTCATGATGAATAATTTCTTACTGAAAAGAAATATATCTTTTAACCACTTAGATTCTTGTAGATATTTCATATTTTCACTTACAGATGAATTCTTCCTAGGACATTTAGAAAACTGATTCATGTGTCTGTGTGTTTGTGTATGCATGTGTGTGTGTGTATTAGTATGGCTTTTAAAAGACATGGAGTTTATAAAAAAGTTATTTTGTGATTATTTGACTCATTTACTGGATTCAGTTAGGAGATATAAATTGAACCAAAACAAAGCTTTGAATGGGAAAAACAGCCAAGTGGTACAGTTGAAATAAGATTGGGAAAGTGAGTCTCCAAAATTTAGATTTTCAGATTTGTAAGAGACCTTAAATTATAGACTCTAGAGATTTTACATAGGATCATATGCATAAGATTCCAACAAGTGCACACAATTCAGTATTCTTTGGAAATCTTCAAAGGTTATTTGTATTAAAAGATACTAATAATTGGCTTACAACAAAAGATATTGTTGACTTTGCCACCATTTTTATTAAAAATTATTTTTCACTCATATAAAAACAAGTTATCAGATACTATTACTTTTATAAGTATGCTTAACATTTACCCAGGTCTGAAGGAAAAAAAAGTGAGGCCAATATGTTAAAATAGCTTTAAGTTCTTATATTTGTTTTTAATTTTTGTACTTTAATAATTAAAGTAAGATAAATTTTACAAATAGTAAACCTACATTTTGACATATATACATTTATATATTTATATCAGACAATATACTTTTAGCATGTGTACAAAAAGTTTTGGAGATCATTAGAGGTCATTATAACAAAATGACAAATGTCTGATAGTTAAATGTTGGGGACTTATGAACATATATGCTATAAAGGGATATTTTGTTCAGTGGAATTTTATGGAAGCCAGAACATCAAAATGGTAATGTTGGGACAAGAAAATTTCTCACATTGAATAGAGGCAAAAATTAAACCTTACCATGTAAAATTTTGCAGAGGAAGAAATCTTTACCTGTGTTGTACTGGTTCTGTGATTGGAGTTGAGAAATCAAATGACAAAAGACATGGTCAGGAGAAAAGCATAGAAAATTTATCTGGTGGTAATGTTTTGACACTAGCATGAAATCCGATGTGGTATAGCAGCTCATAGAAAAGAAATGATGACCCTAAAAAACCAATAGACCTGAGAGCTCATCTGCTATTCATTCAGCAAAGAATGAAACTTTGTGGAGGTATGTGACAACAGAGAGGAAAAAGGGATTTGAGTTAGGGACAAACATTGAGGGAAAGTGACCAGGACTTATTTTGAGGAAAGTATTAGAAGGTAAGGGCTATTTGGTTTTGTCATCATTTCCTCATTTCTAGTGATAAGAATGTTGTCTTTCTGGTACATGAAGGGCATGTTTCCATGGAAATTTTATGTCCTGACTTCAGGCAGGAAAGGAGAAAGTCATAGAGCCCTTCTTGTACCTGTTGTTTTAAGCACTTTCTGCTCAGTATAATCAGCCTGCAACAGTGGCCTATTTGGGAGTGGCACATTCTGATCTCCTTCACTAACATATGCAGAAATACCAACTTTCATATACACATCACCCAGTTTCTACATCTATTAACTCATTGTCAACTTATTTCACTTAACCTCAAACCTCCTTTGTAAGGGCCCCTCCTGAATTATTTTGAAGCAAATTTGAATAGAAGATATAGTGATATATAAAAAATAGTTCCAGAAAGATTATTTCAGTTACCTAAATTATTCTACTTTCTCTTAGAAATTTTATCCATTCATTATTTTCTTGACCTTTGTTGTAGCTACTATTATGACTTTAGTCATTTTTCTTATAAATGAGGGTTTCTGGAATTAAAGATAGATGTTAAGTGATTGTCTTCTTAATTCAGTCTGGTTACATCAGAAACAAAGGAGTCATAAATGAGTCCCTTCCTTAATGTCCCAAATACATTTGATGATCAATGGAAGACAAAACCTATTCTCTTCCCACACCTGTATTCCACACTCCTACTAAACTACACTTCTTCAACCTTGTCCTCTCTAATTGTGTCTTGCATATGATTGGTTACTAGCCAAACAAAAGACTCATTTTGACCTCCCCAAGATCTGTTGACCTGATATTTTCATTATTCTTCTTTAAAATATTTAAATGCTCCTAGCATTTAAATATACAGAGATTTAAAAATTGATATTTTTGTTTTTGAAAATCAACATGTTAAAATTTAGATTTGCTTTCATTCCAAAAAACTTAGCCAAAATAGTGTTATCTTCTTTGAGAATAAAAAATGAACTTTGACCTTGCCATGGTTTCCCCACACATCTTGTGTCTTTCAATCTATTTATAAACTGAGTAAGGGCTACCATCAAAACTTTTGGTATGGAATCTGTTTCCTCATTGCCAACATTCCAATTGCTTTGACTGTCTAAATATGAAGAACAGTGTCTTCCATGTTGCATTATTGAATATGTCTTGACTTCAGGCTATTTTTCAGTATCTATCCAATTCTTGCCTCCATTCTCAGCCCCAGCTTTTACCTAGGTTTATCCAAATTCAATGTCATTTTCCATCTGGAACCACATGGCATTAATCTATGTAAATTAGATATTGGGCTTTTATGGTGTTTTAGGCATGAGATGCTTAAAATGTTATTATTGTGTTCTTTATATTTAGTCTTCCTTTTTCTCCTTTGAGAGTGAATTTGGTGAGTCTGTAATCCAGCTGGGTCACCACCTTGGATTTTCTCTATTCTAGGAGGAGTAGACTTGCTGGATAATAGACCCTAGACATATGACTGTGGAATTGAGGATAGTGAAGGAAGAAGGGGAGGGTGGAGAGCAAGGTACCAATGAAGCCCAGTGGGTTATGGTGGAGGACTGTGGGTACATTGGTGAAGTCATATAACCCTGTGCCTTTGAATCACCTACAGTGTTGTAAACCACTGCTACCTCAAATATTAGTTACTTAGATTTGAAAAATGAGGGCAAGGAGTAAACTAAATTGAAAAAAGAAAGAACACCATATACGAAGCAAAATGGTATCTTCCACATATTATCATCTCATGGTTGACCATAACAGATATTCACCTTAATATTTATAACATGAAAGGAATTACACATTTTTATCATTTAAGCTCTTATATTTCTTTACTCTAGACTTAGAAACTAAAAAGGGAAAATGACTGCATTGATCCCTCTGCTGGATCAGTAATGATTTGAGAAGATGAAACAAATGTTAGCTACCATAGAAATTGTATCATATATAAAAGGAAATGATTTTATTTATTTCAAACAAAGAGAGGTCCTTCAGTATCCAAAATGAATGAAACTCTCTGTACTTGAAGTTGAGAACTTGGTAGAATTTACAAACTCTGAAACAAAAATGCAGTTAATTATATATTTCTTTTTTCCCCTGGTTACAGATAAGCAACTTGCAAAACATTCCTGAAAATAACAGAAAAATAATACTTAAATGTTACCTGATCATTATCTCTCCGCCGTGCTTCTATTTTACATTGAATACTGAATAAACCAAAGTGTCTAGGAAGAAATAAATGGTATTCAGTTATTTTGATATTAATTTATCAAATATATCAAAAACATAGATATTAATTTCTTTGTCATGGGCTTGCTAATGTTCAAGAGTATCTTCTTCAGAATCTTTATTGGAGTCCAAGGAACATTTCTTCTGTTTCCAGTCTGTTTGATGCAGGATTACAGAGCATCTCCTCTTTATCCAAATACTCCTTACCTCTGGGGTTCTATTGCCCCAACTGAACTTTGTGATGAAATACACAGTATAAAGATAGATATGAGCTTGTTCACCTTATCAGGAAGCCCTCATAAACAGATCACAGAGCAAGGTATTACAACATTTACTGATGATAAACTTGGCTACTATCCTTATATAGATCCACGTACGGGTGAAAATGTGAATGGAGGAATCCCCCAGCTTGGATGTTTAAAAAACCATTTGGACAAAGCTACTAATGACATTCGCTATTACATTGCATCAGACAAACTGGGCTTGGCTGTAATTGACTGGAAAGGATGGAGGTCCCTCTGGGGAAGAAACCGGCGAAATAAAGAAATTTACAAGGAACAATCTATTGACTTGGTCCTTCAAAACGATTTAAGTCTTCCTTATTCTGAGGCTGTCAAAATTGCCGAAGTCCAATTTGAAGCGGCAGCTAAGAGTTTCATGCAAGAGACTTTAAAATTGGGAAAATTAGTACGGCCAAAATATTTATGGGGTTTTTATTTATATTCTGATTGCTTCAGTAAAGCATATCAAGAACCTGGTGACAATGGAACTTGCTTTGATTTAGAAAAGAAAAGAAATGATGACCTCAGCTGGCTGTGGAAAGAAAGCACTGCCATTTACCCACTTGTTTATTTGACTACTGAAATAGCAAATGCAGTAAAACCCACAATGTTTGTCCGGAATCGTGTGCTGGAAGCCCTTCGGGTTTCTCAAATGCATCACAGTAAAGACCCACTTCCGGTGTTTGCATATTTCCTCCCAGTGTTTAGTAATGAGCCTTGGTTATTCCTTTCTAAGGTAAGTAAATTAATGTATGAGGGCTACGAAATAATGTCTACTATAGTGTTTAATGAAATTTAACATCATTTTTGAAGGAAGGGAAAGTTAGCTTCTAATAGCCATTAGGATTATGCACACAGGTAATACACATCATTACATAAATGTAAAAGAAGAAGGTTTCAAATCTAATGTCTTTGCAATCATGGAAAATAATGTAGTACAAACAATGTTGAATGAAGTTTCTTCCTATTTCTTTCCTGGGCTTACTCTCTTATCAACAGAAGTAATTAAAATCATAATAGGAACCTGTGTGTATGGCATCTAAGGCAGTGGTTGTGCAAAAATGTAAATAAATCCTGGGGAAGTATTTAAAAATATTATTGTGGGTGCTCACTGCTTAGTTGTTGTGTTACTATTTCATGTATAAGAGTTTCAAGTTATTACCATCTGTTAACTCTTTCTATTGCACCGGCCAGGATAACCTTGTGGACACAATTGGTGAAAGTGTTGCTCTGGGTGTCTCTGGCCTGGTAATGTGGGGACCCTCTAACATGACCGAAAGTCTGGTAAGTTGTATTGATAGACAATGGATCAAAACATTTCTATTTTTAATGATCCTGGGGATTGCTGTAATACTAAATAATAAAATAAGTACTGTGCTTGGCACATGAATACAGACTGAATCAAATTTCTTTTCATTTGTCGTTCTATTGTGAGACAGGGAACTCTGTAGCTACACGCAGCAAGGACACAAATCAGTGAGGTCACAAATCAGTAAGGTTAATTAAAACTCTCTAGATGGATGGGATGGCTATTAAGTAGCCAAACCAGGACTAGAATGTGGTTTTATGGCATGGTGTTTGGTGATTTTTCTACCACTCCTGTGTGCTTCTTAAAAGAGGCTGTGTCTCCTCTTAAAGGAGTTGCAATTAATCAACCTACATACATTCCTTTGTTCTTTCCTTCCTTTCACTGTTTTTTATTGAGCATTATTTATTCAACTAGTCATTGAATGACAGTCTTTTGCAAGGATCAGCAATTGATGACTTTGGACCAAATCTGGCCAGCTGCTTGCTTTGTCCATGTCTTTGGTGAAGAATCTTTTGGTTTACAGTTTTAAATGGATGGGAAAATTTTCAAAAGAAGAATAGTGTTTCAAAATAATCTAAAAATTATGGAAACTAATATGCCCCTATATCTCAGTAAAACTTCATTGGCTCATCGTCCAGCTTATGAGTTGAGGTGCCCAGGGCTGCTTTGCACTTCTAAGGCCTGGATGTATCATTAAGGCAGAGACTGAGTCATTTGAAACTTTAAGGTATTTGCTCTCTGGCTTATAATAAATCTTTGGGAAACTGTATCCCCAGATTGTAAAATCTACTTGCAGTGTCCTGTCAATTTTATGGTGGAACCACTAAAGATTCCTTACTAAATCCTTTTTGAAAAAGGAACTGAAGACTGTGCTCTTATTCAGAAAGGAGTGAATCAGTTATTTCCTAATGAGTAGGATGAATTGCTGTACTATTTAATTGTCACACTTATTAATTATGCTTTAATCTTCACATTCTTCTGCTGTGACTCTCAGTTGAGTTTTGTTCTAAACACAATGAAAGGCTATTGGAAGAGGGTTTCTATTAGTGCGATAAAAATTGCAACAGTGGTTTGAATTAGTAGAAATTTATTAGCTGAATGTTTCCAGTTCAGAAATCCAACATGGGTCTCAATAATCTAAACCAAATTAAGTCATCAGTAGAATTGCAATACTTTCTAGGGGAGGATCCTGATTTCTTCCTTTGGGTTTGGTAGAATTCGTTTCTTCTTGATAGTAAGTATCAGAGCTATTTCCTGGTTGGCTGTTGGTCTAGAGGCCACTGCATTCTTTAGCTCATGACACTTTCCTTTATCTTAAAAACCAGCAAGAAGGTTGATTTTTTTCTTACTTAGATTTGTTCACCTGTTTGTATCTCATTTTCTAAAACCTAGCTGGAATCTGTTCTGTTTTTAACAATTCAAATGATTAGATTGAGAGGATCCTGACAATTCAGCTTGATGTCCCAAACAATGTTCACAACCTTTATCATATCTATAAAATCCTTTTACCATGTAAGATAACAGTGTTTCAGGTTCCAGGGATTAGAGTGTAGGCAGATTGGAAGGTCATTATTGTATAGAAAGGAAAATAACTAAATAGAATCAAGTGGAAGCTGCTAAGATTCCTCGACTTGCCTGTTGACCTACAACCACTTACTTGCTCTGCTGAAGACTAGAACTACTACCTAAGCACTGTCATCATGAAAGGAAGTGACTGTTCTCTGTGTTTCTAAAGGAGCAGAGTTGCAGTTTTAGGACACATTAGTCTGAAGATGAATCATTTTAGTTTCTCATCCCTCAGACTCTGCAAATAAATACATTTGTAAAAGAACTGCCTCATTCACCCATAACACAAATGAGGGTTAACATTTACTATAAAGTGTATTCAGTTGAACCTCACTTGTTTTGAACTAGTAATTTAGAAACCATATCTTTCCAATGTTATTTTAGTGTGCATGGAAATGTGATACTTATTGTATTTATAGTTTCTTGATGAGTGATGATACACTGGGTCCTATGTTAGGCACTTTTATGTAATGTTTATCTTTTCACCACAACCCTATGATGTCCATGCTATATAATCATCCTACAGATGATGAAGAAATGCGTAGACTGATTAATCTGTCCAAGATCATTAATAGGAAAGTAAGACTTAGAGTGTTTGGAAGTTTCCTAAATTCACTCAGCTAATATTAATGGAACTGAGACTGTGATCAGAGTAGGGGGTTCCAGAACTAATGCTCTAACTACTGTACATTCTTTGCCTTACTCACTTCCATACTATGTGAATTATTGAGAAAATGATGGCTGTGGTATGCTAAGTCTCAGTTATTCTGCGACATGAAATGGCATGTGAAATTTACAAATGTTACTACTACACTCAAAATAGCAAAATTCTTCCTGGTGAAGGTAAACGTGATAAATTAATTCCTATCTTCCTTGGGCCAATGTTTTCATGCTTCCTTCAAAATTGTCTGTTGCTAGGCATTAATTCATATAGAATTAATTGACCCTTATTACTTTGATCTTATAATTTTTTAATAATTCTTATAATTTTACAGCAAGATTGCAGAGACATAGAAAAATATGTGAAATATACTCTGAACCCTTACTTAATCAACGTCACCCTAGCAGCTAAAATGTGTAGCCAAGTGCTTTGTCAAGAGCAGGGAGTGTGTACTCGGAAAGACTGGAATTCGAGTGATTATCTTCATCTGAACCCAAAGAACTTTGTTATTCAAATTGTGAAAGGTAGCAAATATACAGTACATGGGAATCCCACAGTTGAAGACCTGCAGCAATTTTCTCAAAAGTTTAATTGCAGCTGTTATTCCAATATCAATTGTAAAACAACAGAGGATATGGATACTGTCAATCACATTCATGTATGTTTTAATGAAGATGTTTGTATAAAAGGCTTTGTAAACTCAAAACTCAGTGATCCTTCTAGGTGGAATAGGAGACCTTCTTTCACTGATGATAATGTCTCATTTTCTATACCACCTGCTTCAATATCTGCATGTGTTCCTGGAAAAGACCTCAAGGAGAACCTCAAACCCAAATGTTTAATGGAAGCTCTCTACAACTTTGAAGAAGATAGTCAGAGTCATTTATATATTCAAGACAATGAAAATGAAACAACCTCTTCTAGTACAAGTTCAGTGCTTATTAAATTTCCTATCTATATACTTTATGTTTTGATAGCTTTTACATTTTTAAATTAGTAATTTAACTAGCTTAGCTGATTTTTCATGACATTATAATACATACAGTTTTATATTTGAAATGTTTATAGAAATACATAGTTTGACTTCTTGAGTAAGGATTATTTTCTAATGATAAAATTAACCTTTAAATTATTATTGATGGATAAACAAAGGATGTTGACCACCATGTTTAATTTTCAAAATCACAGAATTGTGTTATTACTATAACCATTGATAAAACATTATGACTACATCTACATTTGATTTGAATCTTGATTATTAATGGAGAAAATAATTTGTTTTGTATGATGTTGCATATATTTTCTGAATGCCTTGACTCTGTAGCAAATATTTTGCATACTGTGAATGTACGTATAAAATGCAGAGGTACCTGTTTTGTTCTTATTTTTATGAAAACTGATTTTAAGATCTGTAACACCTGTAGACGTGGGTTTTCCCTGTGAAAAATGAAGGTCTGGATATAACCAATTTACTGCAAATGAATGTCTTTGTAAATACTTTATTATTCATAATGAAAAGTTGAAGAAATTATTAATGTGGAAATATAGTTATCTTTTATAATGTGAGCATTCCTGAGCCTAGAACTATGGATTTTAGCTACTTGAGCTTAATCATTTCTTCCAGTTGTGTTGTATAAAATTGTAACCTTTAAAAAGTGATTATCCTGTAACTTTTGCTTTCAATTAAATGTCTTCAGAGTTTATATAGAAAAGTACTCCAATTTTCTTCTCACCCTTGATTGTCAATTTTGTCCTAAAATGCCTTATATTTAAGTGTCCATCCATATCCTCAGATAGCTTTTAGAGTGTTTATTCTCTGCCAGGTCTTGTAGGAAGCATCACACAGTAAGTGGTAGGAGCATGCTCTTTGTTATTATTTGAAGAAAATAGGCATTGAAATTGGAAAATTACAATGGTGTATGATAAAAGTTATGATAGAAACGCAGCATGCTGTGGCATACAAAGATTTGGGGATCAGAGAAGAATTTCAAGGGTGTCATAAAACTACCATGGGTCCATTTCCTTGAAGGTTAAATAGCAGTTTGGTGGTGTGGAAACTTAAGACAAAGGAAAGTGAAAAGGGTAGAACAGTAAGTGTGGTGTTTAGTGTGGTAAATGGTAGAAAAGACTACATCCCTTGTCAGTTTCTTGAGAAAATGCAATAATGTGACACATGAAATGCACTTGATCTCCATAAATGTTTGTTGGAGAAAGAGGAGAAGTATGCTTTTCTTGCATATGGGAAGGTGCCTGGATAGACTGTGAGAACAGTAGACTTCTGCCATGCCACCCTGGCCATGAACAACCCAGTAAGAGACGAAAACACTTAACAGAAGAGACTGGGCATAAACATTTTATGTATTTATGTGTATATGATTAGTTTTGCAGGAGTCAAATTGAATTTACTTAAATCAAGTAATTTTGCCAAGAAACACACTTATGTCTGAAGTACTAAGAGGAAAATACTGTACGTTTATCTTTAGAATTTAGGATCCAGATGACAAGGATACATATGTAAATAGAAGATGTCCATAGAATGTAGTATATGAATAAAAGCAACAATAAAGAACTATGTGTAATACAGGTTCACCAGGTCAATTAACAGAGTACTAAAGGAACTGAGGAATCAAAAAAAGAAAAAGCAGCCCAAAGTCCAGTGTGATAACAAAGATTGATGTGAGCCCAGGGGTGGGAAAAATTCATTTTCTGGGTGACCTTAGGAAAAGGACTCACAGGAACTGAATGAGATAAGATTGGAGGAGCTGTAACTTGAAGACCTGGGTACAAGTTTAATAGGTGTAGAAGTAAAGAAAAGACATTCTAGGCAGAAACTGAAAAGGGACATGGCATGATCAGGGAAATGTGATAGTGCGTGCGGATGGTTCTAAGAAGACTAAGGTTGGGATACAAGTGCTCAGCTCTTCAGAAGACAGAGAAAACTATTTGGCTCGACGTTTAACTTTGATGCTGATATCCGTGACCTGGAAAGGTTACCTAATGTCTTTCTGCATCAGATCTCTCATCTTTGAAATGGGGTGGCAAGCAGGATCTTGAGCTTGTTTGAGTAGGGTTTCTTAATTCTTCTTTGCTTCAAACAATACACAAAAGCCCTACAAAGCATGTCTGCAACTTCCCTTTGTAAAGGTCAGTATCAATAATGCAGAATTCCTGTTCCTGAGCTTTGGGGGCATCTCATTAAGGGCTTCTGGGAATGGGACTTCTAACACATGGCAGAAGACTGGCCAAAGGCTCTTTTGACTGGCTACAAGTGGCATCTCTGGAACTAGAGGCACCATACAGCACTTCTTCGAACTGAAGATGTTTGTGCTCAAGATGAAGCTGAATTCTGTCTAGACAGTAGATTGTTTATGTCGACAAAGCAAAGGACAACACAGTGACTCCTGGTGGCAAACTGAATAAACTAGGGTAGTCTGAGGAAAGGTCACAAGTACCCGTGGAAACAGAGGCTAAGGTTAGGCCTGATCGACTTTCCTGTATGTAAGTCCACGGGACACGGAATCTACATGGTACTATATGATACTATACCCCTCAAGGATTCACAAATATTGAAAAGCCAAAAAATAAAACAGGGTTTGGCCTCTTGTAGAAAAAAAAAGGAAACCAGATAAGTAACAAGGATGAGGGATGCTTGTCTCTACTTCCTTCCTACCTCGCGTCTTTCCTCTTATTTCTTAATTTCAGTTAAATTGCATTTCACCCAGTGTGTTAGTTTTTAAAAACTGTCCAAAGTAAACATTTTCATTTGTCTCATATGTAGACAAAACTTGTTTAAATGTACCTATTTAACTTCTCCCTTTTCATATAGTGACTTCTGTCTGTGCTCACTTTTCTTTTCATTGAAGGTCATCGTTTAGGTTCTATTAATGAAAGCTTGCTGGAGAAGAACTCAGGTTTTAATCTGATAATTTTTAAATTTTATCCTTTCCATAGAAAGATAGTTTCAATGTTTATTTAAAAAATTACAAAGTAATATTTTATATCCCTTTCTCAAAAAAGATCTCATAGATCTTTTATCCATTTGATACTATTTTTTTGAAAATGCTATTTTGTGTTTGATTGCCTGCCTTTATAAGTAATCTGTGTTTTCCTTGTTCACTTGAAAATGGTAAATCTGGTTTTGAGATTTCATTGTTTTGGTCCATGTCTAAGTTGTTTTAATTTTCTGCTTATCTTCCTTATCATTTGACAGTTTCTTTCATGGAAATATCTTATGATTCCATCATTAAACCTTTAATCATAGATATTTAATATTTTATATTTGATACTTAAAATTCCTTAAACATTAGAAGATTCTATACTCATTTTTATACTTTCTGACTTCAGTCATGGAAGTTTCCTAACTTGTATTTTTAGCAATAATTTATAGAGTTCATAATATTTTGACCTTAGTCTCTCTGTAATTCTTAATGTCAAAATTTGGGTTGCTTTCATCCAGAGAAGTTTTTTTTTATTATTATTATCTAGCTAATTGAGATAATCACACATAGAATTCATCAGTTTAAAGTGCATGTTTCAGGGGCTTCCCTGGTGGTGTAGGGGTTAAAGTCTCAGTGCTATCAAGCTCTGAGGCCTGAGTGCTTGAGTTTGATCCCTAGAGCCGCCCTCTCCTGCCTCACCTGCTGCTCCCCTTAGCAGTGTATTTCAGTAGATCTGCCTGTTCTGCTCCCCACTCTCTCTCAATTGAATCCTCTCATGCCCCGCACCTGTGGCCTACATCCTAAGTCTTGTATGCATAAAGAAAAATAAATCTTAAAAAAGGTGTACATTTTACTGGCTTTACTATATTCACAGATTATTATTCCAGAACCCTATTATATTCTTGAATATTTTCATCACACCCTAAAAACACACAAACCCATTAGAAGTCACTATCCACGTTTCCCCAGTCCACCCAGCCTTAGAGTACTGCTGTTACACACACACACAACACACATACACACATTGTTGATAGTGATAGTTGAGCGAGGGCGGCCCTAAAATGTTAGTGCTCTTTTAAAGGTGAGTTTGTCATTAACAGTCTCACAATTTCTTCAAATCCTCTCAGTTTCATATTTATTTTAAGGATAAATTTTACTTCACAAGTGGACTCTGAAAGCTACATTGCTTTCCAGTTATTCCAGAAATGTAGAAAGATGTCCTTCATTAGTAACAATACAAAATTAGCGCTTGTTCCTTAATGATCAAAGTCCCCTTTTCAATTCATTACCTCTTTTCAAAGACTCCAAAGATCTGCAATTATTACTTGGTTTTTACCTTATTGAAAACTGACTTTCCCAATAACTTTGACACTATTATGCCTGACTCCAAAACCTCAGAAAAGGTCAGGGAGATGAGAAACCAAATTACACATGATAATCAATCATAAGTGACTGTCAGTGAGGAGTAAATCATTCTCACTGCATCGATGTTTTTTGTTAACCAGTGTAGTAATTAATCTACAAGTAAGCAATAAGAGATTCCCATTTCGAATTCAAATTTTGGGTGTGAATGTGTGTATTCCTCCATTCATTGACTCTTGACACACTTTTTTTTTTTTTAACGATCTATTTATTTATGAATACAAGAACTGGGGTACAGGCCACAGGTGGACCCACATATTGTTAACAGACCTTGTTGGAGCCAACAAGGTATCTTGAATTGCCTGCTGTGCATTCCTTCCCCCAGATTCAACGAGTTTCCCCATTTCTCTAGCCCCCTTTCCTGTCAGTGTGATTTTTGATTAGCAGCCCTTAATTTGATCCTTTGTGTGGTTAGGCTAATGCTGCCCTCTCCAGGCTTTATGTGAAACTGCACACTTTCTTGGTTAATCCCCTTTCTTCTATTTCTCTTGCTTGTGGTTTTTTTTTTTTTTTTGGTGTTTTTTTGTTTGTTTGTTTTTTTGTTTGTTTCTGTAAAAAGTGTCTTAATAAATAACTACACATGCTGTGATTCATTTTAGGGCATGCTTGAAGAACCTGAGCTAATCCCATTTATTCCTCCAAATATGTAGGAACAAGAACAGATATAGGAGGTTGACGCTTGCCTGGAAGCAACACTCTAAAACATCTCCTCGATGTCCTTCTGCAAAGTCTGAACACACTTAGGCGGAAGCGGAGGGGGCCAACTGATGCACTACGTCATGAAAATCTAAACAGATGCAAACTGTGGCTTGGGAGCTGAAGCCAGAGAGGCATTTACTGAGGCTGTGGACCAGGTAAGAACAGAAAGATAAAATCGATTTTCATAACTTGCAAGCAAGTAGAGAGCCGTGCTTGGCAGTACTCAGGGCAGCCCTAACCTAGTTGTAGAGATCATTGTCAGGAGATTATCCTTAAGAGAGCGAGCCCAGAAGAAACCCAGTCAAAACTAGAGTAGTGCACAGCCCATCCGAGTAATTTAAGCAGAAAAGCAAACAGGCTACAAACGAAACCTGAAGGCACCAGAACTTGTGGAGCAGGCAGTATTCGGTAAAGAGCCAGTTTCAGCGGAAGAGGGTTATAGCAAGATCCGTTAAGGTGGGAGCGGTTAGAGCAAGATCACCGAGGCTGGTTCTCCCTCCTTGAGCAGAGGCTTGGAGCAAGTCTGGGGGTGCAAGGCTTATTCCTGAAGGAACAGAGCGGTACTTGAGGGGCCAATCAATTTAGGCCAATGTATGGCCAAAATAATGGAGACTCCACAATTTTGTTTCTAGCAGGGCTAGGGAAGGGGCAGGCTTGAGGGTGGAACAATCTTGGTCTCTTCTGGTAGTTCCTCAAGTGAAGCATGATTCAGTTGCTCCCAGTCACCCGACCACCAACTCCATCCAACTCTAAAACAGACTTGAGCATTCTTGGCTTAATTTTAGCTGACCTACTAGGAGCTGACTACTAACCTTGATTTTGCTTATTCTCTTTTCCACCCTCCCTGACATCACTTTCCAAATTCTCTCTAAAATTTTATCCTAAATATTAAAGTTAGTCAGAAACATTTGACATGCCCTCCACATCTTTCTCATCATCTTTTTCCCTTCAGTAAATTTATGTTCTGGGGCCTCCCTGGTGAACTAGGAGTTAAGTCTCAGAGCTATCACCACTATGGACTGAGTTGATCCCTGCCCGGGAGCTAACTCACATAATAATGCAGTAGACCTCTCTTTTTAACCCACTGTTCCACTTAGCAGTGTTTTTCAGTAGATCTACCTGTTCTGCACCCTACTTTTGTCTCTTCTGAATCCTCTCACCGTCCCCCATTCTCTGGCCTGCACCCTAGCTCTTCTATGCAAAAAATGAATACATAAAATCTTAAAAAAAAGTTATGTTCTGGTTATATTGAAAATACCTCAGTTTTCACTGAGGTTGTAACTTGTGTTTATCGATATCTGTCCATATTCTCGACTTAGAATCACAGTTATAATTTAGAATGTCTAACAATTTTAGACTGCATATAAATTATTAATTCCACTGAAGTGATACAAGGACTGACCCAGTCACAGGCTATGAGAATACCAAGAGAATGGATTCTGGACATAGCGCCCAAGAGTGACTTCTTATCTGTTAATTACAGTTTTCCTAAAAAGAAGGCATTTGTTCTGGAAATAAGGTATTTGTTGTGTAAACATAGAAGTGTAATTCTTTCGTTTTGCTTTTTCTGTCATTTATTCTCTTTACCTCAGAAATCTCAATCACTGGTTCCTCTTCGAAAACTGAAAACAAGAATCCCTTGGAGAATGATCTTAGTGAATAAAACGTAATGAAGTGATGGTTGTTTTCCTTTCCATATTCAAGATTTGCTAAGCTTCAAATTTGTTCTGGTAAATGAAATTTTAGCATTCAATATTAATCGAGCCCCCTTTATCTGAGACACCATGGTGGCTGAATGAAAGAAAATTTGATGCACCACCAAACTTATAAATTTCGTTCACATTTTCATATTTTCTTCAATTCCTTAAGCACGTCTATTTCAAAAACTGCCCCTCTTTTTGTAGTGATAAATTAAAGAGCCAATTGGTTCTTGCCCTTTGGTATTTCAGGCAAACATCTTTACAAAGAAGATGTAATTTTAGATGTTCTTATCTATGTGTATTCCCAACTGTGTCCCCAAGGCTTTAAATGTACACTAACAAGATATTTTGTTTCATAAAATATACATATATATGATTCTTATGTGTATAACTTATGAAAACACACTGTATTGCAATATAAAATAGCTTCTTTTACTTAATGAATTCAGCTTTCCACAGCAAATTCAATAAAACATGAATTTTAAGATATATTTGTTCAATGATTCTTTTATCTCCTGATGTACTTTGGTTTTTATGCTGTTCTTCATGATGAATTATTTCTTATTGAAAAGAAATGTGTCTTTTAGCCACTTAGATTCTTGTATATATTTCACATATTCACTTACAGATGAATTCTTCCTTAGAAAAATTATCAGAAATTCTTCTTTGACTTGTATAAATGCCTTTAATATTTACCCAGGCAAACATTGATTTCTACAGATAAAAAGAAGTGGGACAACAAGTTAAAATAGCTTTATTTTCTTACATTGTGTTTAAGTTTTGTTAATTTAAAAATTAAAGTAAGATAAATTTTACAGCTAGCTAACATTCAATTTGACATATGCACATTTATATATTTATGAGACAATGTACTTTTTAGGGTGCATTCAAAAAAGTTTAGAAAACAGTGCTCTATCATATAACAAAATGACAAATGTCTGATAGTTAAATGTTGGGGACTTATGAACATATATGCTATAAAGGGATATTTTGTTCAGTGGAATTTTATGGAAGCCAGAACATCAAAATGGTAATGTTGGGACAAGAAAATTTCTCACATTGAATAGAGGCAAAAATTAAACCTTACCATGTAAAATTTTGCAGAGGAAGAAATCTTTACCTGTGTTGTACTGGTTCTGTGATTGGAGTTGAGAAATCAAATGACAAAAGACATGGTCAGGAGAAAAGCATAGAAAATTTATCTGGTGGTAATGTTTTGACACTAGCATGAAATCCGATGTGGTATAGCAGCTCATAGAAAAGAAATGATGACCCTAAAAAACCAATAGACCTGAGAGCTCATCTGCTATTCATTCAGCAAAGAATGAAACTTTGTGGAGGTATGTGACAACAGAGAGGAAAAAGGGATTTGAGTTAGGGACAAACATTGAGGGAAAGTGACCAGGACTTATTTTGAGGAAAGTATTAGAAGGTAAGGGCTATTTGGTTTTGTCATCATTTCCTCATTTCTAGTGATAAGAATGTTGTCTTTCTGGTACATGAAGGGCATGTTTCCATGGAAATTTTATGTCCTGACTTCAGGCAGGAAAGGAGAAAGTCATAGAGCCCTTCTTGTACCTGTTGTTTTAAGCACTTTCTGCTCAGTATAATCAGCCTGCAACAGTGGCCTATTTGGGAGTGGCACATTCTGATCTCCTTCACTAACATATGCAGAAATACCAACTTTCATATACACATCACCCAGTTTCTACATCTATTAACTCATTGTCAACTTTTTCACCTAACCTCAAAAATTCCCTTTTTCTCCCCAAGGGACTCTTATTGAATTATTTGAAGCAAATTTGAATAGATTTTTTCAGTGATATATGAAAAATATTTCAAAAGATTATTTCATTTACCTAAGATATTTTACCTTCTCTAAGAAATTTTAATCTCATCTTCTTGAACTATATTCTAGCTAACATGATTTTAGCCATTTTTCTTATAAATGAGAGGTACTGGAATTAAAGATAGATGCTGAATGATTGTCTTATTAATTCAATCTGATTACATCTGAAATGAAGTAGTCATAAGTGATTTCCTTCCTTAACCTCCCAAACACATTTGGTGATAGATGACAGGCAAAATCTGTACTCTTCCCATGCCTGTCTTCCACATTCCTACTAAACTACACCTCTTCCATCTTGTGTTCCAAAACTATTCTCTTCCTCTTCCATCTTGTTGTCTCTAATTGTGTCTTGTATACAATGGCTATACTAACCACTCTGAAAAAATCTGATTGAGTTACTACCCTAACAAAATATTCATTTTGACCTCCCCAACATCTGTTGGCTAACATTTTCTTATTTCTTCCTCACAATATTTGAATGCTGCCAACATTTAAATGTATAATATTTAAAATTGATATTCCTGCTTTTGAAAATGAATATATTAAAATTTAGATTAGGTAGGTACTATTCCAGAAAACTCAAGCCAAAATAGCAGATCTTTGTGGCTAGAACATGAACTTTGACCTTGCCACAGTCATCATGCAATTTGTCTCTTTCATTCATTTTGCTACCTGCCTAAGAGCTTATGATCAGAATTCTTTTGTATAGAATCTGTTTCCTGGGCCTCCCTGGTGGCGCAGTGGGTTAAGCAACGCACTATGAAGCAAAACTGCAGCCACTGCAGCACGAGTTCGATCCCTGCTGCCAGTCAGGGAGGGGACCCACATGGCTCGGCAGACCTTCCTGCTGTGCCCGCTACTCCCCTCAGCAGTGTACTTCTGTTGATCTGCCTGTTCTGCTCCCCGCTCTCTGTGGTGAATCCTCTCACCCTCCCACACCTCTGGCCTGTACCCCAGTGCTTGTATGCATAAATAAATAAATAAATCTTTAAAAAAAAAAGAATCTGTTTCCTCATTGCCAGCATTCCATTTACTTGATAATCACCCATGTTGTATTATTGAATACATCTTATAAATTCTATTCTTCAGTATCTAATTCTTTCCTCCGTTCCAGCCCAACTCCTACGTGGATTTGTCCAACTTCAAATCCTTCTCTATCTGGAACCACATGACATTTATGTAGGTAACTTAAATATTTGGCCCTGGTGGTCCCTTAGGCACACTCTAAAATGCGATCATTGTGCTCTTTATATCTATCTAGTCCTTATTTTCTGCATTTGAAAGTGAATTTGGTAAGTCTGTAATCCAGCTAGGTTGCCACTTTGGATGAAGGCAAATATTTTCTCTATACTGGAGGTAGTGGTATTGCTACATCATAACATTAGAAATCTGACTGTAGAACTGAGGGTAGAAGAGAGAGAGGGGCAGATGGACAGCAGGGTGTGAAAGGAGCCCAGTGGATTTTGGTAGAGGACTGTAGGTGCCTTGGTGGTGGGTTCATAATACATATCTGAGGAGGTGTGACCCTATGAATTCGAAGCTCATACACTGTTGTAAACTTACATTACCTCAAAAAATAAGTAATTCTTTAAAATTGAAAAATGAAGAGTGAGAAGTAAAAGAAAAGAACACCACATAGAAAACCAAATAAAATTATCCATATCATTATCATCTCATGGCTGATAACAGATTTTGACCCTAATAATTATAACATGTAAATGACTTACAGATTTTTATTAAGTGCTTATATATTTCCTTACTCTAGACTTAGAAACTAAAAAGGAAAAATGACTGCTTTCACCCCACTGCAGGCTGAATAATGATTTGAGAAAACAAGACAAGCATTACCTATCACAAAGTTCAATCATACATAACAGGAAATAAATTTTTTCAAACACAGGAGAGGTCCTCCATCCAACGTGAATGAACACTTTGCACTTTAAGTTGAGAACTGGGTAAAGTTTACAAACTCTGATGCTAAAATGCAGTTAATTACATATTTCTTTTTCCTCCATTTACAGATAAGCAACTTGCAAAGCATTTCTGAAAATGTAGAAAAAGTAATATTTAAATGTTACATGATCATTATCTCTTCGTTGTACTTCTATTTTGCATCAAATACTGAACAAACCAAAGTGACTCGGAAGAAAAGTGATATTCAGAGTCATTAATCTTTGCTGTGGGCATGCTAATGTTCAAGAATATCTTCTTCAGAATCTTTGTTGGATTCCATGGAACATTTCTTCTGTTTCCAGTCTATTTGATGCAGGATTACAGAGCATCTCCTCTTTATCCAAATACTCCTTACCTCTGGGTTTCCAATGCCCCAACTGAACTTTGTGATGAAATACACAGTATAAAGATAGATATGAGCCTCTTTACCTTATCAGGAAGCCCCCGAAAACAGATCACAGAGCAAGGTATTTAAATATTTTATATTGATAAACTTGGCTACTGTCCGTATATAGAGTTAGATACAGGTGAAAATGTTAATGGAGGAATCCCCCAGTTGGGATGTCTAAAAAACCATTTGGATAAAGCTACTAATGACATTCGCTATTACATTGCATCAGACAAACTGGGCTTGGCTGTAATTGACTGGCCAGCATGGAGGCCCATCTGGAGCACAAATTGGGTCCTAGGAACACTTACAAGAATGAGTCTATTGAACTTGTTCTCAAACAAAATTTAAAACTTACTTTCGGTGATGCCGCTAAAATTGCAGAAGTCGAATTTCAAAAGGCAGGAAAGAGTTTCATGCAAGAGACTTTAAAATTAGGAAAATTACTATGGCCGAAATTCTTATGGGGATTTTATTTATTTCCTGATTGTTACAATAGGCAATATAATAAATCCAGTTTCAAAGGGAGTTGCATTGATGCAGATATAAAAAGAAATAATGACCTCAACTGGTTGTGGAAAGAAAGCACTGCCATTTACCCATCCATTTATTTGAATACCGGAATAACAGACTCACAAAAGGCTGCAATCTATGTCCAGAATAGTGTGCTGGAAGCCCTTCGGGTTTCTCAAATGCATAACAATAAAGACCCACTTCCAGTGTTTGTATACTTCTGTCCAGTGTTTACTAATGTGCCTGAGACGTTCCTTTCTAAGGTAAGTAAATCAAAGTATGAGGGCTATCGAATTGTCCACCATGGTGTTTAATGGAATTTAGCATCATTTTTGAAGGAAGGGAATGTTATCTGTTAATAGCTTTAGGATTACGTACAAAGGTACTATGCATATTACATAAATGCCATATAAGACTATTTCAGCTCTGTCTTTGCAATCATGGAATAAGGTAGTACAGGCAAGGTTTAACTCAATTTCTTCTTATTTCTTTCCTGGGGATGCTACTTGTCAACAGAAGTAATTCAAATCATGATAGGAACTCTATGTTTGGTATAGTAGGGCAGTGTGTGTAAAAGATAGAAATAAATACTGGGGAAATACTTTAAAATGTTATTGTGGGTTCTCCATTCTTAGCTTATGTGTCACTGTTTCATGTATTTCATCAATTTCAAGTTATTCCCTTCTGTTAACTTTTTCTATTGCATCTCCTAGGATGACCTTGTGAATACAATTGGTGAAAGCATTGCACTAGGTGTTTCTGGACTGGTATTGTGGGGAGATTATGATATAACCCAAAGTATGGTAATTTGTATTGGTAGGCAATGGGTCAAAACATTTCTGTTTTTTAATGACTTGGGCTATTGTTGTGATGTTAAATAATAAAAGAGTACTATGGTGGTACATGAATACTGACTGTTTTAAATTTCATTTAATTTGTGGTTCTATTGTGAGGCAGAAAACTCTATAGCTGGTCCCAGTGAGGCAACAAATTAGTGAGGTTAATTAAAATTCTCTAGATCAATGGCCAATAAGTAGTCAAACCAAGACTAGAATGTCAGTTTTATAACATGGTGTTTGTGAATTTTTTATCACACCTGTATCTCTTCTTAAATAATTGCAATCAGTCAACATGCATTCCTTTGTTCTTTCCTTCATTTAACTTCTGTTTATCGAGCAATTACTTATTCAAATACTCACTGAGTGACAGGGGCAAACAATTGATGACTGTGGACCAAGTTTGGCCCACTGCCAGCTCCTCAATCAAGAATCATTTATACAGTTTTAATAGATGGGAAAATATGAAAAGAAGAATAGTATTTCAAGAAAATTTTAAAATTTTGGAAACTAATATGTCCCTGTAGCTCAGTAAAGCTTCATTGGCTCATAGTTCTGTTCATGTGTTGAGGTGCCCAGGGTTGCTTTGCACTTTCAAGGAGTGTATGTATCATTAAGGCAGAGACTGTATCATTTGAATCCTGTCTGTTTTAAAGAAAACCTGTTTATTAGGAAATTATACTTTTTTTCCCTCTGTTTGGTATGATTATTTTTCATTTTTTCTAAATACAATTTTCTTGAGCTCTAAAAATCGTTCGCTATTATAATGGAACCCTTTTCTCTCTTCCTTTATTTTCACCCTCTTTTAGTTCTGTGTATCACCTTGTCAAATCTTTTGGCTCAAAGCAAGAGTAAAGTCCTATTATGGACCCTGATGAATCAGAGCTGACTTTTTCCTTTTTGATGAGTATGTGGAGATGCTAGTGATGTGCATGCCATGGAGAAAATGTGATGTACTCATGGCCTAAGGGGCTTATCCTAGGAAGAGAGAAGAGAGACTTTGTATTCTAAGAGCAAAGATCTTTTGATTGTATGACTTTAAGACAGAATAACCATAATTTTACTTCACATATAAGATACAGCTGTCACCTTTGTTAAATTATTTTAAAATAGTCTCAACTTTTATACCTATTTGTCTAGTTCTATTGATTCTGATTTGATTACCAATTAAAGAAATTAAACAAAATAACATTCTGAGAAACTGAATTAGTCTCTAATGTAACAAAACTAATACCTTAGCATAATCTTTCATATTTAGAAAATTATTGAAAGAATATAATTCTCCTTCATATATTTCTAACTTTCATAAGTTGTATTCCCACATCTGTAAAATCTCTTTGGTGTTGTGATGGCACCACTAAAGATTTCCTTTACTATATCCTTTTAGAGAAAGGAACGTAGTACTGTGCTCCTACTAAGATGAGGAGTGAATCAGTTCTTTACTAATAAGTAGGATGAATTCATGTATTATTTAATTGTCACACTTTTTTATGGTGCTTTAATCTCCACATTCTTCTGCTGTGATTCTCAGATCATCTTCAGAATTATTCATACACAAGGGGTCCCTCAACTTCAATGTGGCTATTTTTTATTTTCTACTTCATGACACTGCCTTGCATGTTGGTTTATTTCCGTTGCCTTTCCCAATTTATGATCCTTTTGAAAGCTGGTTCTATCATTACTTCTTTCTATGGTATTTGTAATCAATAGAGCAATGGATCATCTGCCACCTTTCCTCTGATTCATTGACAACTTTAGAGCCTTTAATTTCAGATTTACTTGCAATGACTGGACCTGACAGAAAACAATTATTTTCAAATATAAGCAAACCATTTCCTTCCATTCTGTTTTATTAGTTCCAGTGAGGTGAAGGAATTAGCTTCTTCTGGTTCTAGCTCATGAATCCAGATTACTAAATATTCAGCAATTTTGTGATCTACTTATAACATGAGTCATTATTAAAAGTTAAGTTAAAAGTAAAATTTAGAATAAAGTAATATGTGAAAAAATACAATAAATACTCAAAATATATCAATGAGTTACTTCATCGTATATGTATATTCCTCAGTTGTTTCTGTGTTAGTGGACATATATGTGCTACCCACAGTACACTGCAAATTGTGTAATAATGTGGTACTTGCTTCCCAGTCTGCACCCAGTGATATCTGGTTTATAACCTGATTGACCGTGGTTAGACTATTTATACCATGTATTTTGACAAATGCCAGGCTTATCTTTTAGAGATTCAGTTTTAGTTCTCTCAATAGACTACATCTTGAATAGGCTAATGACGTTCCAAATTGTTTCCATCCTGCCTTTCTCTTTTTTACCTAGCTTTTGTCTGTGGACAGTTGCTGGGTCTTCCGTGCTTAGCGTAAATTTTCATACGCACTTTGCATTGTGGATAAGTGCGATGTTGACAGTCCCTGCGCACATGAAGTTTATGTTAGCTTTGGAGAGATAGAAACAATGCAGAAACAAGAGAAATATTTGATATTAAAATCCCTTGCAGGAAATTGGTGAGGTGAGACAGTAGACAGGAAATGTGCGTTGTGAGCAGGGTATTGTCTGATGAAAGCTATGATAAAAAGGTGGAGTTAACCATGTTCAAAATTAGAGGAATGGGTATTTAAAGGGAAGAAACCACTAAGTGCTTTTGAAACGAAGTTGCCAGCTCATGAAACAACTGGTATATACAGTGGGTGAGGGAAGGTTATCCAAAAGGAAATATGGATTAATCGTATTAGACTGTATTCAAGAAAGAGAAGTTGAGTTTTGTTCTAAACAGAATCAAGTTTTTTTTTCCCTGTCTCTCCCTGTGTTTGTTTTTTCACATTTCCTTAGAAATTGTTTATTGCTAGGAGTTAATTCATATAGAAACTAATTGCCCATTCTTATTTTTACCTTCTGATAATTTTACAGATAGCTTGCAAAAACATAGAGGATTTTATGACATATACACTGAACCCTTACTTAATCAACGTCACCCTAGCAGCTAAAATGTGTAGCCAAGTGCTTTGTCAAGAGCAGGGAGTGTGTACTCGGAAAGACTGGAATTTGAGTGATTATCTTCATCTGAACCCAAAGAACTTTGTTATTCAAATTGTGAAAGGTAGCAAATATACAGTACATGGGAATCCCACAGTTGAAGACCTGCAGCAATTTTCTCAAAAGTTTAATTGCAGCTGTTATTCCAATATCAATTGTAAAACAACAGAGGATATGGATACTGTCAATGACATTCATGTATGTATTAATGATAATATTTGTATAGATGCCTTTCTGAAATCAAAACTCAGTGATCCTTCCTGATTGAATAAGTGACTTTCTATTGCTTGCAGTAATGTCTCATTTTCTACATCACCTGCTACAATATTTTCATGTGTTCCTGGAAAAGACCTCAAGGAGAACCTCAAAAACAGAGGTGTAGTGGAAGCTCTCTTCAACAATCTCCAAGAAGATAATCAGAGTCATTTATATATTTAAGACAATGAAAGTGAAACAACTTCCTCCAACAAGTTCAGTGCTTATTAAATTTCCTATCTACATACTTCATGTTTTGACAGCTTGGACATTTTTATATTTAGCAATTTAACTAGCTCAGATGATTTTTTCCTGCAATGATAATACTTACAGTTTTGTATTTGAAGTGTTTATAAAAATACATTATTAAAAATACATGGAACCTGTCTTTGTCAGGTTCAGTTGGAAGCATCACAGATTCAGGAGGAAGGAAGTTTGACTTTCTGAGCAAATAGTATTTCCTATGATCTAATTAATCTTGCCACTATTACTGATGTATAAGTAAAAAATGTTGACCATCACATTTACTTTTCAAAATAACAGAACTGTGTCACTACTATAACCACTGATAAAACATTATGACTAAATCTACATTTGATTTGAATCTTGCTAGTAATGGAGCAAAGAATATGTTTTGTATGATGTATCATTTATATTTTCTGAATGCCATGACTCTGTAGCAAATGTTTTCTATGCTGTAAATGTATATATAAAATGCAAAGGTACCTGTTCTGTTCTTAATCTTATGAAAAACTGATTGTAAGGCCTGTAACACCTAGGTTTTGTCTGTGAAAAGTTAAGGTTTGGATAATATCAATTTGCTACAAATGAATGTGTTTGTAAATACCTTGTGATTAATAATAAAATGTTCAAGAAAATATTAAAGTGGAAATGTAGTTATCTTTTATAATGTAGTATGATATTCAGTCCTTAGCATAGAACTAAGGATTTTAGCTACTTCACCTTAATAATTTCTTCCAGTTGTGTTGTATAAAACTGTAACCTTTATTTTTTAAAAAAGATTTATTTACCTATGCTTACAAGAACTGGGGTACAGGTGATAGGTGTGTGTGTGGGGGGTGAGAGGATTCACCAGAGACAGAGTGGGGAACAGAACAGGCAGATCTACTGAAATATACTGCTGAGGGGAACAGTGGGCAAGGTAAGAGAGGTCTGCTGCACCAACTAGGTCACCTCCCTGGCCAGGGGTTGCTGCAGTGGCTGTGGATGCTTCATAGTATAGTGCTTAACCCCTTGTGCCACCAGGGAGTCCCAAAGCTGTAACCTTTAAAAAGTGAATATCCTGTAACTTTTGGTTTTGATTTAATATTTACATAGTTCATATAGAATGTATTGCAATTTTCTTTTCATTCTTGATTGTCAAATTTGACCTAAAATGCTTTATTCATATAAGTATCCATCCATATTCTCAGATAGTTTGTAGAGAGTTTATTCTCTTCCAGGTTCATAGGAAGCATCACAGATTCAGAAAGAAGGAGCATGCTTTTTGCCACCAGTGTATTTGGTGTATGTTTGAAGAAGACAGGCTTTGAAATTGGAAAACTACAATGGTGTGTGATAAATGTTATTATGATAGAAACTCAGCATGCTGTGGCATACAAAGAATTTGGGAATCAGAGAAGAGTTTCAAGGGTGTCATAAAACTACCAAGGGTCCATTTCCTTGAAGGTTGAATAGCTGTGGGTAGTGTTGAAACTTAAGGCAGAAGGAACTTGAAGAGGGTGGAACATTATTGGGAATGGTGTTTATTGTGCTGAACAGTAGATAAATACCACATAATGAAAACCTTGTAACTCATACGTTTGAACTTTTCTCATGAAAACACTGTTGTACCCCTTGGCTTGCCCTATTTTTGTTCCATGCATACACAGCACAGCATCTTACCTTGTCTAGTTTTACTTCGCACTGCCTGCTATAACCACAGTGTGATGAACTGTCTCTGTTAATGTTAGGAGTTAGCTAATATTTGCTGTCAAGTGAGAGCCAAAGGGAAAAGGCAAAGAATTTTAAGCATGGGCGTTGTGGTGACCACTTTTCACAATTCATGTTCTCTTGGATCAATGCTGCACTATTTCCTTAGCTCTATCCTTCATTTACACTCCACTTAGTATTCTACTGCCAAAGGAGTATTTTCTTAAGTAAAGCACAAAAAAACATAGTTGGATAATATCTGGAAAATACACTATATAGAGAGTAGTTTACTTTGAATATCTTAATGGCCATCAGGTGTCCAGGACTTAGAGAGAAGGGAGACAGCAAGCGAATTAAAAAGGGCATGGAGTTTTAAATTGGACAGTTTTAATGGCAAAGCCCAGTTTACAACACTGACTAGCACTGAGTGTGAGAGTTAGTTAACCTGGTTCAACGTCCATTCTGATAAAATGTCAGCAACACATCCCATGTCAGTTTCTTGAGCTAGTAGAATACTATGCACTTGAAAGTCATTGGCCTTAAAAATGGCTCAATAAATGTTTGTGGAGAAGGAGGAAGAATATGCTTGTACTGGGTACAGGAAGGTGCCTGGATGGATTGTCAGAATAGTAGACTTTGCCATGCCATGAACCCAGTAAGAGAAGAAACCACTCAATATAAGAGACTGGGCAGAAAAATGTTATATACCACATATATTGTATATGAATAGGTTTGTAGAAGTCAGATTAAATTTACTTTACCTCAAGAATTTTTGCCAGGGAGCATAGTTGTCTCTGAAGTACGAAGAGAAAAATACTTTATCCTTGTTCTTTAGGAGTCTTTGCTTTTGTTCTTTTCCTCTAAATAAACTTTTATTTAACCCTCTAAATAAAGATTTGTTTCTCTCTGCTTATTTATCTGAGGGTTTGTCTATGAATTCCCTTTTGTGGTTTCATGGGACAAAAGCATGGTGGCTCAGGTGATACTGGAGTGACAAGTAGCAGCAGTTATAATTAGGTAACAGTGCACACTGGCTTCAATACAAAATGGTATCAGTGACTTGCACTTCCTAAAAATGGCTTGCTGGTCTATGAAAAGCTATCTAGAAGGTTCAGCCTATTCAGTGGGGAGGCTTCCCAAATTACCCAGGTAAAAGGAGCAAGGTCATGTGTTCCAGGTCTGCAAAACAGCAGGTGCATGTGCAGCATGGTGGAGATGTAATACAAGAAGACCACCTTGACTGATGTGGAGTGAACAGTGGGAGAAAGAAGGAATTAGCACAAGACTGAGTTTGTTATGGTGTGTGGATTTTGTCAGTGAATCTTACTTCTTCAAATTTTAATTAGCATTTTGATTATAATATTTTGCTTTACTTGTATTTCTTTTTAAAGGATATTTAGTACAAGTAATACTAGTTTTTCATTTTATAGTAGTATAGGGGCAATGAGGAAATTTCTCCTACCCCTCTAGTTTTCTTAACAATGAAAGTAACATCAGACAAATCAGCAGTAGAGAAGAACATGTTTAGTTACACATATGGACATTCTAAATGGATATGCATGCTAATGTAAGAGGAATAAAAATAAGGATTTTTATTCTAAACTAAGTAATGGAGGAAAAACCTGGGGATGCAAGGAGAGAGGAGGAGGACTCAGTGACGAAAGGATCACATACTCTGCAGTTAGGTGTTTACCTTGCCATTTCGATTGGTTTCTCCAATACAAAGATGGAGCTGGCTCTAATAGCCCTGATTTTTATCCTCTAGGGAGTAGTAAAGTGTTTCTTGATTCTGCAGGGCCTCAACTGACATTACCTTGGAAATAATCCACTGGCCAAAGTGTCATATTTTGGAAACATTAATTTTGAACACCTAGGAGAAGCCTAACCTTCTATGGTGATACTATTTTTATTTTACAATCAATTTACTTAAACCTGAATGAGCTTTAATATTTAATTTTATAATCAACCTGACTATAGATGTGCATAGAAAAAAACTATGAAGGTGGGGTAGACATGACTCTAGTTTGAGAACCTTTATACAGTCCAGTGATTGACAATTTTGACCCTTGCACTAATCTAGTTTCCCATCTGTTTTTGTAAATGACATATAACACAGACACTCCCATTCACTTGTTATTGCCTGTGACTTCTTTCCACTATACTAGCAGAGTTGAATAGTTGAGATCAAGATTATAAGGATCCTAAAACTCAAAAGATTTGCCATTTAAGCTTTGATGGAAAAATTTACTGACTCCTCTACCAAGCTAAACAATGAAAGCATTAAAAAAGCTTAACAATCAGGGTGGTGGTGACTTTTTAAGGCACTGATACATATCCTTTCACTTTTGTCCCTTTTCTACATTCAAGACATTTGAGTGCTGGAGCATTCCAGGACACCTAAGACTGAGGTCATGTGAAAACACTGGGCTATTAAGAGCAGCTCCTTTGTTTACTGTTTGACAGGAGGGGTTCTGTCTTCTCCTCAAATTCTGTTTGATCAGAAACACTCTGGTTTAATAAAAACAGCAGAAGAATTACTGAGGCCCTGAGGCTCCATTTAGGGCTGGAATAAAACTTGAACTTCAAAGGATCATGGTAATGGAGGGAAGGTCAATAGCTTTGAATTCTAAGTGGGGATGAAGTAAGGAGACTTTGGATAAGGGAGGTGGAAACAGCTATTCTTAAATGAGTGTTGCAGAGTGGTGATTGTCCAACTGGTGGTCAAAGTTCTGCCATCCTCTGGTTTGATTTTCCTTTTCAGGTCAACAAATTTACTCTGATTAGGTCTTCCATAATCAGTATTGTTGCAAAACATTATCTTGATTACTTGTGCTGTTTGAATGGGTAAAAGTAGAACTCTGTGCTAACAATCAGTTAACATCAGGAGCCCTTGCTTTGACCCAAACATCGTTTCAACTTGATAGCTAGTAACTCATCTCATCCTCACATTTACCTCATGAAGTGATCACTACTACTATCTCTCCTTCACAAAGAGGGGCACAGTGGATATGTAACAGGGTAGTCCCCAGGAAAAGGGGAAGTTCCAGGATCCTGGTCCCACACTAAGTAGGGTGGAGCTGAGCAGGGATAAGAAGATGCTAGAAAAAGGAGATTGCAAATAGAAGGAAGGGAGGGGGAAAAAAGGGGAATGGAGAGCAGGAAGGAGACCTGGAGGAGGCATGAAAAACAAAGGGACATGTGAAGAAACTGTGCTTGCTTTTTAGTCTTGGACTGGTTGGAACAAATGTGGGTGAGAGACCCATGGGAAGGTTAACAATGGCAGCTTTTGTTACAGGGTAGGGAGAGGGGCACCCCAGAACCCCGAAACCTGCCCTCTTTAAATGGGTTCTGCTATGCGCCGCATCAAGACAAACATGTAAGGCCTTTAATGGAAAGGAACTTTAATACAATTAGGGAACAATACAGAAAAGACAAAGAACATAGTTACTAAATCAAGCATCCAAAGTTACCAATCTCCTTGAGGGTAAAAGTCCGGCCAAATAGGATTGGCCCAAAAACCTACCACAGGTCTAAAAGACCTTTCGGTGGAAACCCATAGAAAAGGGTCAGAAAGAGTCAGACAAATCCAGGAGGAAAAGAGCAAAATCAAAATCAAGATGAAAGCTGCCATTATTAAGCTCCCCACAGGTTTCTCACCTACATCTGTTCTAAGCGGTCCAAGACCAAGAAGCAAGTGCAGTTTTTTCACATGTCCCTCTGCTCCACGTGCCTCCTTCACGTCTCTTTGCTGCTCTCCATCCTGCTTCTTTCTTCCTCCCTTCCTTCTGTGTTCCTCAATCTCCTCTCTCCAGCATCTTCTTATCCCTGCTCAGCTTCGACCTACTTAGGGCAGAATCGGGATCCTGGAACTTCCCTTTTTTCGGGACTGCCCTATTACATTTTCATCTTGATTTTGATTTTGCTCTTTTCCTCCCAAATTTGTCTAACTCTTTCTGACCCTTTTCTATGGGTCTCCACTAAAAGTTCCTTTAGACTTGTGGCAGGCTTTTAGGCCTTGCTTTGGGCCAATCCTATTTGGCTAGACTTTCACCTTCCAGGAGATGGGTAACTTTAGATGCTTGACTTAGTGACTAGATTGTTTATCTTTTCTGTGTGTGTTCCCTAATTGTATTAAAGTTCCTTTCCATTAAAGGCCTTACATGTTTGTCTCGATGCAGCAGATAGCAAAACATATTTAAACAGGGCAGGTTTGGGGATTCTAAAGTGCCCCTCTCCCTGCCCTGTAACAGATAGAGAGATTATATAACCTTCCCCAAACCACAAAATTGGTACCTGGAAGAGGGGAGATTTAAATATGACTTGACCCCAAAGCCTATATTTTAGTCACTTCCTTAGGATAACCTTTTTTGGTTGGGATGCCCTATTAATGGGATACTATAAAGCCAACTTCCTATGCTTTCTGTGTACCTTGAAGGGGATAATTAATCTGTGTCAAGTCCCCGAAGAAGAGGTTTATTTATTTATTTTAAAGATTTATTTATTTATTTACTTATACATACAAGAACTGGGGCACAGGCCAGAGGTGGGGGCTAGGAGGTGGTGAGAGGATTCATCAGAGACAGAGTGGGTAACAGAACTGGCAGACTAATTGAAATACACTGCTCAGAGTAGCAGGGGCGAGGCAGGAGGGGTCTGCTGTGCCATGTGGGTCACCTCCCTTGCCAGGGATTGAACTTTTACTGAAGTGGCTGAGGATGCGTCATATGCTTCAACCCCTAGAGCCACCTGGGAGGCCCTGAATAAAAGGTTTAATGCAAAACTTTCTGGATACCCCAGCTTTGGTTTGAAGCAAATAACCAAGTCATCTTAATTTTTTTAGAATTTATTTTATTCTTTTTAAGATTTATTTATTTATACATACAAGAGCTGGGGTACAGACTAGAGTTCAGGGCAATGAGAGGATTCACCACAGACAGAGCGGGGAGCAGAACAGGCAGACTGACTGAAACACACTGGTGAGGGCAGCCACGGGTGAGGCAGAAGAGATCTGTTGTGCCATGTGGGTCCCCTCTCTGGCCAGTGGCAGGGATCGAACTCATGCTGCAGTGGCTGCAATTTGCTTTATAGTGAGTAGCTTAAGAGGCCCCCAAGCCATCTTTATAGGCTCCATATTGTATGCAGAAATATGGCCTGAAGGTGTCAGTCATTCTGATAAGAAGATTTAACAGTAGTCTCCAGCATTTGCATCTATGCAGCGCATCCTTTAGAATGGAAGCAATTCCACCCAGCATTGCCTTCTGCTAGCATCAGCATCACTATATATCAGGACAATTTTGAACTATCAAAAACAATTATATTTTTAATATCAATGATGCACTCTTTTTATCCATATAAACTAAATTTAAATTTGTGTTTTCTCGAACAGGTCTCACAGAGTGACATCTGTTGGAGCTCTGCTGTGGTTTGAATCCTCCCTTTGATTATCTAATCAACTCTCTGCCTTACTATTGTTGAGACTTTATTTTCAGTTAATAGGCTAGACACTGAGACTAGGAAAGTTAGCCTTGCAAAGGCTGGAGGAGAAAGTCCTATTGCCACATTTACTCCTTTTCTCTTTAGACTACACTCTAAAGAGGCAGAGTATTAGACATTAGCTCTTAGATGGAGACTGTCATTGTCAGCCACTGCATGTGGACACAAGGCCTAAACATAGGGAGTGGTGGTAACTGCCCCCCAAATTATACAGTTTCAAGTTATTTTGTGGATTTATTTTCCTTCTATTAACCTCTTGAAAAGTCTTTTTTTAAATAGCCTGGACTCATCTCACTTGTATGAAGGATAATATCAAAGGGAAGAGGCAATGGTTCATATTTGACCAAAGAGAACTATTTTCTTTGACTTGAGGTTCATGTTGATGGCATCCTGGGTGCATTTATTTCTTCAAGCCAGTCTTGTATTCTTTGATTAAATACCCAGAATAACTGAGACATATGTAATTCCTATTTTTTGTTTTTTTGAGGTCTGTTCATACTATTTTCCATCAAGGCTGTACCAATTTACATTTCCATTGGTTATTGAAATAACCACTGCAGTGACGAAACAAAAAACTTAGTAAAAGAGAAAATTATTAAAGAGGTTATTCAGAGTCAAACTGAGGACTCAAGTTCAGAGTCAGTATCAGATTTCTCTGAGCAAACGATCCTCCCTTTAAAGTTTTTGGCCTCAGTTTATATAGGTAAATTATATACACAGAAAAAATACACAGGGGCCTCCCTGGTGGCACAGTGGGTTAAGCAACGCTCTGTGAAGCAAACCGCAACTGCTGCAGCATGAGTTCGATCCCTGCTGCTGGTCAAGGGGGGTGGCCCACATGGCATAGCAGACCTCGCCTGCCTGGTCCACTGCTCCCCTTAGCAGTGTGTTTTGGTCAATTTGCCTATTCTGTTCCCCACTCTGTGTCTGGTGAGACAGACCCCTGTACCTCTGGTCTATACCCCAGTTCTTGTATGCATAAATAAATAAATCTTTTTTTAAAAAGAGAAAAAAATACACAACTTTTTTTTTTTCTTAACAAAGGAAAGACAATATCTGATTAATTTCTAACATCTTCAGTTATCTAAAGGAAGTTGGTTTTTGTGGCGGCAGGAAGGCAGCACTGGGCAGGTTCGGGATGGTTCTGGGCAGACGGGTCAAGGAAGGAGAGTCTTGGAGCCCTCGGTGGCTTTTCTTGCTTTTATTAGTAGAGGTGGCCAGGTACATGGCAGGCAGGGGTGCAGGGGGCTGGGAGGCTGGCACATCTCACCCTCTCGGATGCTTTTCTCTCTCTCTCTCTCTCTCTGCTGCTCTCGCTTTCACTGCGGCTCTTTGGCCTGTACTGTTGGTTGGTCCTGTTGGTCCTGGCGTCCTCATGACGCCGCCCATTTAAGCCTGTGTCCAACTCACGTGCGCCCACTTGTGCATGCCCACCCTGGAATGCTCGCAGCACCACAGGTGTCCATCATCACCGTGGTGGGAGGGTGGAAAGACCTAATAGTTCTCTGACCCTACAGTTTTGAATAAACTTAGTTAACTCATAAAGAAGAAACACTGTTCATAACTTCAAAGCAATTTCTCTAACAGAGCTGATTAAGCCAAAGTTGTCTCTGGGAAAATGTAATGATAGATGGTTATTTTAATTGAACTTTATGCCCCTTCATCCTGTAACTCATAAACAACAGGGGCTCATTTTGTGGGTTTTTTCACATGTTTCTTTCTCTAAAGTTTTTCACAATGAACAAGAATCACTAGTCTACATGATGTCATTTTTGGAGTCAGTGGGTTTGGAGAGTGAGGTTCTTGGGTTTACTCTAAGGTTTCACCAGAGCTCCCTGTTCACCAGCATGAGTTTCCCAGGAGAGTTTCTCCACGAGGCAGAGATGTTAATTATTTTAACGTTTAATTATTTTTAAGAGCAGGTTTATTAGGGAAAGGGGCAACAGAATATAGGGCACTTGCATAGAGACAAGCGGGCAGAAAGAGCTGCCCCAAAAGGGACAGGCTTGCTGAGAGAGGTCTGCACGGTTGCAGGCGGGCGGCCTTGAGGAGAGCTGCTCTCACTAAGGGAGGTCAGTGAAGAGAAGCCCCAGCATGGTGCTGGTCATGGCGGGGAGGAGGCTGCTGCACTGCAGAAGAGAGTGTTGGTAAAGAGAAGCACCTGCATAGTCACAAGTGGGCAGAACTGCTGCCTCGAGCCAGTGCAGAGACTGCCCTGATATGGTATTCTTCTCTTTGGGAGGGGCTCACTCCTCCTTGGAGTGGCTTGTTTGCTGACTTTGAACCAACTATGTAGAATTTGAAATGGACCGAGGTTCTACAATGGGTTCCGGAGATAGAGTTCAATCTCCTATCTTTACTTTTGGTGTGACACTCCCTAAGTGTCACCTGAGGATCTTTGTTTCTATAGTTGGATTAATGGCTGTTGATCCCTCTATCCCCAACTCCCTGTGTGAGCCAGGTCTCTGGTCTTAAAGCACCTCCTTTCCAGTTTCTCTATTCTTCATCCTCCAACATGCTGATGCCAACCTCTAGAGGTGCCCTTGGTGGGGAGGAAGTAGACAGTTTCTAACAGTGAAAAAAGTAAAATTTTTTCTTGGTCTGTTATGGACTTACTCTGGCCCATTGTTACAGGGCAGCCCTAATATAAAATGGGTTTGCCTGGCTGGGTCCTCACCTATGCTCTCAAAAGGCACTTATAATGCCCCAACTGCAGGCACACACAACAAAGGTTAATACAGGGTTTTATTTACCAAAGAAGGGGAAATAAAGTAGTGAATAACACAAGGAGAAGAGAGGGATACTGATCCATAAATTTCCTACCAGTTCCTCCAAGCTGGAACCCAATGGCACTATGAGAGCCCCCAAGGCCCACATGTCTAGTTTTATACCCAGCTTGGCTGCTTAACTCCACCCTCAGGTCCCAGTGATCCAGTCTTGGGTGATGACCTTATAGAATTTGTGGTTTTGGATATTGTTGGTCTGGAGTAGGGGTTGGAGTCCATGAACCTATTTGCATAATCCCTTCAGGACTACCTTTCCCCCAACACCAAAACCCAGGCTATGGAAGCATAAACAGGGGGTACTCAAGGATTCCTGGAGACCAGGCACTTTATTTCACATTCACATAATATGTACCCAGATGCGGACCTTTCTCTGTAAATCTGGGCCCAAACAAAGGCTGTAAGCTCCTTTTATACTTTGCTATCTGCTACAGAGTCATATGTTTGATGGCTAATTCCTAAGGAAAAGGGGGGTTTGCAGGGAAATAATTTTCCAAGGACACAGACCAGCCTGACCTGTTATCTGACCCTCTGAATGCAGTTCTGTTTAGGAGTGCTGAGATTGGCCATGAATCTAGCTTGTTAACTGGGTCTGCATTGTTATGTTAATTGCACTTAGGCAAACTCTGTGACTGGGGAGGTGTCTCCAGTCTATTTGTCCAGCAATATTTCTTCCACACTGAGAATTGACCAAGAATCTCCATTTGTGGGCGAGCTTGTTAATTGTGCCTGCATTGCTATGTTAAGTGCACTTAGGGTAAACTCTGACAGGGAAGGTGTATTGCACATCCATTTGTATAGCAACATTTCTTCACAGGTCCACATAAAGAAAAGTAACTCTTAACTTCCTAGTTGCCTCTTCACAATTTGCTATCTATTGCCTAAAACCCTTTGTTTTATAAATGCTTCACAAATTTACTGTTTCATTGTCTAAAAGTGTTACAGGGCAGGGAGAGGAGCACCCAGAACCCCCAAGCCTGCCCTCTCTGAATGGGTTCTGCCATCCGCCGCATTAAGACAAACATACAAAACCTTTAATNNAAAGGAACTTTAATACAACTAGGGTACAATAAAGAAAGAACAAAGAATATAGTTACTAAGTTAAGCATCCAAAGTTACCCATTTCCTTGAGGGTAAAAGTTTAGCTAAATAGGATTGGCATAAAGCAAGGCCTAAAAACCTGGCACATATTTAAAGGATCTTTCAGTAGAGACCCATAGAAAAGGGTCAGAAAGAGTCAGACAAATCTGGGAGGAAAAGAGCAAAATTAAAATTAAGATGAAAGTTGCCATTGCTAACCTCCCCACGGGTCTCTCACTTACATTTGTTTTAACCAGTTCAAGACCAAAAAGCAAGCACAGTTTTTTCACATGTTTCTCTGCTTCACGTGCCTCATCCAGGTCTCCTTGCTGTTCTCTATCTTCCTTTCTTCTCCCTCTCTTCTCTGCTGAAATCTTTTTTTCCTCTTCAGCTCCACCCACTTAGGGCGGAACTAGGATTTTTGGAACTTCCCCTTTTCCTGGGACCACCCTGTTACAAAAGGAACAAAAACTTCCTGCCTTGGTCTTCTTTGGGTCTTCATTATCTTGTGAAGGTTCTCATTTATGTGTAAAATTAAAAAAATAAACAAAACTTTTATGTTATTTCTCCTGTTGCTCTGCCTTTGTCAGTTTGATTCTCAGACTCAGACAGGGAGCTAAGTGGGTTGAGGAAACTTTTTCTCCTCTACATATACAAAGGACTAATTATGATGATGGATCATGTTATCTAAGCTGGGTAGAATGGTGCTAGGACAAAACTCAGAATGGAGGAGTCAAGTGGGGAAAGAAGAGATGTGTACACAAATGGGGAGATGTTTCAAATTAAATTTTGAGAGGGTTTAGCAAGTCTAAGATATGATCATGTTAGTGAGAGAGCAGAATCCGTGAGAGCAAAAGGCCTGGTCCTGGCTCCACTCGCTGTATTGTCATTGTAACCACCAGGATTTATGACATGAATGACTTTGAGGTTGGTAACGGAAACCCAGTAGGACATTTTCAGAAAGGAGAGAGAATGGATGGCAGCTCTGAAGGTAAACTCATCAAATTGGTACTAAAATGGTAAAGGAAGAAGACATAATGATCTGGAAATGTTAATGGGAACAAGGAGATCATTACCACAGTTCTAAACCAAGAAGTGTGTGTAATGCGGTGGGAAGAAAACTTGGATCTGAGGAAGCTGTGTGCTTAGACACATGTGGCAGTTAAGCAGTATGATGTACAAAACATTCCAGGAAGTGTTGGAGAACACAGAAGGTTTTGCTGACAGAGATTATGTCTTCCAAAGGGCACCACAGATTGGTTTGGAAAGTTTTAAAGGGAAGAGAGATTGGTTTCATGAAGACAATAATCCAGGTAATAAGGAATCACCTGGAAGTTTGGATTTCTTCTGAGTAGTCAAGATGAAGAGAGCCTTAGGTTATAAATAAGACTTATCCTGGTGGTTACGTAGGGGCAGGGGATAATTAGCTCTGACCATTCTTGGTACTTCAGTTTGCAGTGACAATACAGAGAGTGTTAAAGTGGGTTGCATGGCACCTTTGTCTGGAGCATGTGGGGCTTTCTGAACTTATTTCTAGTTTACAGTGCAGTATTTGAAGACAGAGAATTCCTGAATGGAAAATGTGAATAATTATGATAATAATAGTAACACAAAGAGTAGAATATGTGCCAGAATATATTAAGTACTTATTCATGATAACATTATTAAATAGTTTTGTTATCATTATATATTTAAGAGTAAGGAATTGAGGCACAGAGAAATTCAAACTTTCCCCAAAAGATACATTTACTTAGGTTATCACTGGAAATTAATTTAGTTATTGCAGTGGCTTGAAAGTGTTCTTCCAAAATTCATAGCTATCTTATAGGTCAGAATGTGAGTTTATTTGGAAATAGTCTTTGCAGGTATAATTAGTTAATTCAAAATGAACTGCTAGTGAATTAAGGTGACTATGTCTTTACAAGAAGAGGAGAGGCCTCCCTGGTGGAACAAGGGGTTAAGCACCGCACAATGAAGCATCCACCTCCACTGTCACTGCAGCAGGAGTTCAATTACTGGCCAGGGAGCTGACCCACATGGCTCAGCAGACATCTTCTACCTTGCCCATGCTCCCCTCAGGAGAATACTTGAGTCAATCTGCTTGTTCTGTTCCCTGCTCTGTCTCTAGTGAATCCTCTCATCCCCCACACCTCTGACTTGTACCCAAGTTCCTGTATACATATATAAATAAATCTTTAAATAAAAAAGAGGAAAGGTCACAGACACACAGAAGGAAGAAATCCCTGTGAAGATGGGGGAAGACACTGAAGTGATGCAGCTACAACTCAAGGAATGCCTGGTGCCTTCAGAAACAGGGCGAGACAAGGACAGATTCTTCCCTGGAGGCTGTAGAGAAAGCATGGTGCCCACCCTGACACCTTCCTTTCATACGTCTAACATCTAGCCACATGATATATTGTGTAACAAAATATTTCTGCTATTTCAGCTACCATATTTATGGTGATTTATTATAGTTATCCTATAAAACTAATATAATGATATTATTATTAATCTGAGAATACTTTGTTACCCTGACTAGATGATAAATGAGTCTAAATTTTATTATAGAGCAGAGTCAAATATAGGCATTTCTCCAAGCTTCAGGAGAATGCGTTATTCAGAGGAAAGGGACTTGGGGGAACAGATGGCACAAAATCAGTAACTGAGATGCATTAATACATCCTAAGAACTCATTTGTTTTAGACATTACATATCGCTTTCTCATCAGTGCAGATCAGCAGTTTTCAACTGGGGGAGATGCTTCTAGTAGGTAGAGAAGAGCCAGGGGAGTTGCTAAATATCCTACAATGTGTAGGATACCCTCCCACAATAAAGATTTATGTAGCTCCAATTGTCAACAGTGTTAAGACTTAGAAACCAAGGCAACTAGAAATGTAGCTGCATGATTTCCTTTCAGTTTAATTATAACACACTTTTTGTTTATATTAGTATTCACATTTATACTTTATATTGTTTATTGCTGAGCAATAATAATGTATATGTTATGTTTCTTTTTTCAATAATTCTTCTTTCCAAGAAGGTAAGGGCATTGCCTTTTTCATGTATTTACTTTTCTTGGAAACTACTGCTAAATCCTCCTACATTCTCCTTTAATCTTTCATATGATTTCCACATTGGCACACTTATAAATTAGTCTGGTTATTTTTCTCTAGAGACACCGCTTTCCTAGAGCTCTTTCTTCATGCTCCAACATGGGTAGGCTGTGAGACAGGATGAGTGCAAAGGTTACACAATGAGTGTATCATGGAAACTAAGCAAGGCAATATGTCCCTTGTATTTCTTGTTAGTGGCTATAACAATTATTTACTGCCAAAATAATGGTGTGTAATAAATCACCACGAAAAGTGCCCCAAGAAACAATCGTTTATTATTTTCCATCTATCAGGATTTGCTGGAGCTGCTCCTCAGAGGGAGAGGGTCTCCATTTACCCACAGCCTGGTTTAGACTATTTTCATGGTGACAAGTACAAATGTTTTTCAAGCTTTGATCATTACATCAAAAACAGCCACCACTGAGAGCGCTGCAGGGGAGACTGTGTGATATGTCCTATTATAATAGCGTGGTCCCCAGTGAAATGTTCCCTGCCCCACCCAGGGAGGGATGTCACTGAACAGGGAGAAGCAGCTGGAGAGGAAACTGGAGGAAAGAAGCAGGATGGAGAACCACAAGGACACCTGGAGGAGGCACACAGAGCAGAGAGACAGGTGAAGAAATGGTACTGCTTCTTGGTCTTGAACTGGTTGAAACAGATGTGGATGAGAGACCCATGAGGAGGTTGACAATGACAGCTTTTATTTTGATTTTGATTTTGCTGTTTTCCTTCCCGACATTTCTGGCTGTTTCTCTTTCCTATGGGTTCCTAACAGGAGGTGCCGTACACTTGTGACTGACAGGCTTTTGGGCCTCTGTAGCCCTGCTTCGGGCCAACTCTGGCTGGACATTTACCTACAATGGGATGAGTAACTTCGGGAGCTTGATTTGAAAACCATGTTCTTTGTCTTTTCTTTCCACTCAAGGCCTTACGCACTAGGATACACTTAATCTTGGTACAGCAGATGGCAGAACCTATTTAGAGAAGGCAGTTTTGGGATTCCTCTCATCCAGCCCTGTGACATGATTGATCAAAGCAAGTCACCTGGCCAAATCCAAAATCAAGAGGCAAGGAAGTTTAGGGGGAATTGGGGAGGGGGGGGAGTCAGAGTGGAGGTGAGAAATGAGTATTTTTTAATAATTCAATCCATCACATTGAACTCACTAACTCATATGATATGTGAATGACCTACAATCCCATCAAAATATCTAAAGATTAATATACATAGATTAATTAACCTTGGGATGTCTGAATTAGTTGCATTTAGTTAAGCATGTTGCTGGAAATGAAAGTCTCAGTGATGGTCAGACAAAGAATTTATTAGACAATCAAAGTGAAGATTTGACCTGGAAGCTGTCTGACAGATTTTACTTTGAATTTGGTATATATATATATATATATACCAAATATATATATATAGTTAGTTAGTTAGTTAGTTAGTTAGTGTTTGATTTCAGAAAAGATGTTCTTGGCAAGGGGAAGAGGAAGGGCTTCTGGGTTTTGTCTATAGGCAAATCTTTTGATTTCCCAAGTTATCTTGACCTAAAGAATTGTTGATGTTATCTATGTGCAAAGGAGAGCAATTCCAGGGGCTTTTTCTAATCCTGTGGAAAGATGGGTACCTTTGTTTAAATCTTCCTTACCTGACTCCCTGCTCTTTAATGGTCTTTGAAAAGCTCATTACCCACAGACATCAGATTCCTTCTAGGTTGCTTCACAGAACAGGAAGTGTGATGGTTCTGACCTGAAAGCCTTTGCTGTTGGCTTTGTGCTCTGACTTTCTAAGCCAGGGCTGGGCTTCCCAGAACATTTGTAATATGTTCACAAATATAAACAATTTTCCAATTTCTAGGTCTGAACTTGTACCTAAAAGTACTAAAATGACATTTCATTGCAGAATTAAGTATATAAAAGTAATTCAATTTGATTTTTTTTTTTTTTTGCTTTCTTTTCATGCACTTCTGTGGTATTTTAGTTTGGTACTATATAGATAAGTATGCTCATTTGAAAAATGAAATGTTACAAAAATAAATATTACTTATTTGAATCTTAAAGCAGAACATGAAAGTCATGTTCTTAAGTTACATTAATACTTGAATGCTAAAAAATACGAGTCAATTTTATTCATAATTAATATTCTCAGACTTAAATCATATCTGTACTCTACAAATTTATAATAGGGCATATTATAAAAGTATGCTACTGTAACATGCTAATCTAACCATTCCTTAGGGACTACCGAATGTCAAGAAGAAACCAAGTAAATTCTGAAATCTGAAAGGCTTGCAAGTTTCCATTTGAAAATTTTAAGCAAATTAAGATATGCTTGTCTGTTAAAAATGTGAGAGTTCAACTGTATAAGTCAATTAATACACAGTGAAAAGTAGCTGAAAGAACCCCAGACTAATATAAGATTTATATAGAAATTTATAGAGAATTTCTGTATTCTATTTATTACTAGGTGAGGTAATAATATGAGATTATTTATATGTGATGGTGCTTTGGATTAATATGGATCTCTTTTAACAGCTAAAAAGGGCAAGTAGGAAATAATCTTTATCTAAAACCATAAATCCGTAGGAGATATTCTATTACTAAATCCTTCCCTCTTTCCTATTAGCACTTCTGTAAGTAATGCTAAGTGAATTTTCACTTTTTGTTTGCACAATTTGGAAATAAGTCAAGTGTTTGGACTTTCCCTTGTTAGAATCCCCAGGTAGGCTGGTCAATTGCGCCAAGTTGGCCTGTAAGGGGCTCAGCATCAGATCATGTGCATATTATCTAGGGTAGAAAAATAGGGATTCACCAAAAGGTTCACAGTCATCAAACTTGGGGCTACACCCAGCATGTCTGTGACCTCCTGGAAAAGTGTCCTTAATACAGTTCTGATCTTAGTGCTTTCCTGCAAGCTGCAATTAGGAGGGGTGTCTTACTTCTCCTGCTAAAAATACACACTCTGAAACCTAGCCTGAGGGAAGATAATAGAGTGTGGGGAAAATATAGACTGGGAGTCTCACTCAGAAAGACTTTCTGTTGTTATTTTCTGACCCCAGAATCTGGAATGTGCCAGTACCAATATTTAAATCCTGTCATTTTTCTCCTGAGAACAGATTGACATTGCCCAGAACTATATTGTGTGTAGATAGCTTCTAAGGCCACTTAATTTGCATTTGCCAATACATAGAAGTTGTTTTGTACCTTTTATTAGTGTGAAAATATTGGGACTGCTGTGCTAATTAGAATATCCTTGGACAGCTGCACTTTCCAGGGAGTGAGACAAAGAAAGGGCCCAGGGCACCTTAGTACCTTCTCCCACACCCCCCACTTTCCATTCCCTTCTGCAAAAAACAAACAAAAACCATGTCTGTGCCCTTAGGTAGCTCAGGGTTAGTCAGAATTCCTTACAGATAACTTGGGGGAGCTTCTTCAACCTCTCTTCATTTTAAGCTACTACCTTACAAGGTTGTTTGAGACCTTTGGTCTTTAAATGTCACTCAGTATGTACAAAACACTTTAAAATAGGAAGCAAGGTAGCGTCTGCCAAACAAATGTTTACTAAAACAAAAATCATGACAAGTCATGCAGGCATCTAACATATAAAGACTACAATAAAGTCATGGGAAGTCTGTATATGTGGCAAGTCTGTTATCTTGACACCTACGGGTTTAAGACAAACATGTTAATTAAAAAATAAAGAAACAGAAGGGATGAGAAGGAGGGAAGGGTAAGGAGGATAGCTTGTTTCTTCTGTTACTACTTAAAGTCTAATAGTCTCCTGTTCTCTTCTGTCTTATCCAGTAAGTCTCCAAAATCAACTGTCCAAATAAGTTTTTCCTGTCCACTCAGCTGCAAATTATATCTGACTCGCAGCATTTTCTTTTTGCAAATGTTTATAGTGGCATTATTATCTTTTTTAATTGAAGTAAGCTTGCTTATAACCAGGTTTCAGGTGTACAGTCTTATAATGGCAACATCTATATATACTGCCTTATGTTCACCATAGCAGTGTACTTTTTATCCTTCACCATAAAATTGACCCCTTTCACCCAATTTACACACCCCCTTTCTTTTGATAACTGCTAATTTTCTCTTATAGTCTAAAACTTTGCTTTGTTAGTTCATTTTTTTTGTTTCTTTATCTCGTGTGAGTGAAATCACATGACTTTTCTATAAGAAATGAGACTACTTTGAATTATCACCGCGACATCCTGCATTTCTACCTCCTAAAAATAGAAATAAACATCTAAAATCCATACGTGATTCAGGTAGTTTACTCTCCTGTTTCAATTAGCATCCAATAACCACAAGATCTACCTAACCCTGGAATAATACGCAAACTCTCCATAGCGTGACCCTTACGTATTCCAGTCCTACCTTACATGCATTCCTAAATTAATTTCTTAAGTCTCTGCCTCCTGGTATTTAAATTCAATTAGAGGGCCTCCCTGGTGCCCCAAGGGGTTGAGGACCTCACTGTGGGGCTTCCACAGGCAGAGCAAAACAAGTTTGATCCCAGACCAAGGAGAGGTCCCACATGGAGCAGCAGACCTCTCCTGCCTCCCCCACTGCTCTCTCAGCAGTGTATTTCAGTAGATCTACCTGTTCTGCTCCCTGCTCTGTTTCTGGTGAATCCTCTCACCCCATGTGACTCTGGCTTGTACCCTAGATCTTGTACGCATAAATTAATAAAGTCTTAAAAAAATAAAAAATTCAATTAGCTTTGCCCAAAGGTGGCAAAGGGCATAAGGAAGAAGGAGAAAAATTCGGGCTCATGTACAACAGAGGGAAAAAAAGAAAAAACTTGCTACTAGGACCTAGCTTTTATACAGCTACACTTGCATCTGTGTAGTGGATGGGAACAACAATGGAAAGATTGAGGAAATTATGTAACTTCGGCTATTCGTACAGTATTCTGGGCTTCAGTTCCCCTGTCCTCATCTCTAATATGAATATTGTTAGAGGTTTCAGGGAATGTGTGTGTGTGTGCATATATGTAGTTACATATATAGCTATATATTTGATATGTATTGCCTTAAGATATATGCATATGTATTTACTTAAAATTGTGTGCACGTTTCTGTGTAACGTATATGTTGTTCATTTAAGATAGAGAAGTATACACATACAGTTATGATTTTGTATAGAACAGTTCTTGAAGTTTGTGCTACTTAAATATGAATTAGTATCATACTGCTTATCATCTCTATATCTAAACTATGGAAGACTATTTGCAAAGTGGAATAAACACACAAGAAGCCCACAAGGGAGGTGCTAAGATAATAGGATAAGCACTTCCAGAATACAGGTGAATGAGCTCTATCAAGGGACTGCTAATGGGCTTTTTGTTTTAGAGATACTGCATCAGTATTGCAGGGACAGGCTCATGTGCAAGAGAGGGAAAAACAAAACAAAACTGAAAACTATGGCAAAGGTTAACGCCATTGGGTAGTGTGGTTTAGGGAATGTTTGTTCATCTCTCATGAAATCTTAAGTTAAGTCTTCCTCGCTAAAGCAACATTTTAATGGAAAATATATTGAAAAGTTATCTTACACGTTTTAAATTCTCAATTTTAAATTTACCTCCTCAGTCTACAAGTGAAAATTCTATACCACCATTGATTTGGTTAAAGGGGAAGATTGCAGGGGCCTCCCTGGTGGTGCAAGGGGTTAAGTTTCAGCACTATGAAGCTGTCCACAGCCACTACAGTTTAATCCCTGCTCAGGGAACCTACCCCACATGGCACAGCAGACCTCTCCTGGCTCCCCATGCTCCCCTCAGCAGTGTATTTCAGTAGATCTGTCTGTTCTGCTCCCCACTCTGTCTCTGGTGAACCTCCTCACCTCCCCCCAACCTCTGCCCTGTACCCTAGCTCTTATATGTATAAATAAATAAAATAAATCTTTTTTAAAAAGTGTGAGGAAAGATTGCAAAGAGGGCTGAACACAAAAGGAGAAGTTCAATTTAAATCTGAATTTATCTGGGTGCTAACAGGGACAGATCCCACAGGAAAGGGTGACTCATTAATCAAGAGGTAACCGATCACTCTCACCAACAGCAGGGTACAGAAGTTTGGTAACATAGCTAGGTGAGTGAATTCCACATAGGTCATATAAGAAGAAGCAGGGAGAATAAAAGACCAGCAACAGAGGAATGCTTCTAAAAAGACGTGGAAGAGATGGAGACTCTAAAAAGCTTCATGCTTATGTTACAGGTCCTGACCTAAAGGAGTGGGTCTTTAGTCTTCTATGCTAAATTTGCTAGTGATTTCTGGGTGTTGTTAAACCGGGTTAGGATTATTAGAGCTGTGAGCAAAGAGTTTATGGAGGCACTTAAGGGACAGGGCTCTAGGTTGACTTCCCTAGTGGAATTTGAGGTTAAATTTTAAGCATTCTTTGAAGATCTTATCGCCTGTTTGTGGTCATCTGGATCCTTCAGAGCAGAGAATACACCAGATGTTACATGGTGATTAGGACACTTGTAAACCTATGGACCGTCTACCTATGTCTGGGGAAAGGTAAGTGCTCATGGGCAACAATGTGCGATTTGAACTAAGTGGGCAGAATAATTACTCTGAAGTTGCTAATAACATAATTATTAGAAATAATAACAGAGTAATTAGAAATGGAGTCTCTCAGGTGTCCATCATGTCTTCCCAACTCCAGGACCCTTGGCACCCTGGTGGCTGGTGACTGACTTGTTCTTGCTCCCATCATTCCACACCCCCTCTTGCACTTATAATCCTGCATTTCAATATTCTTGCCCATGTGTATAGTTGTGGTTATTATTGTGTTTACTACTGACGCTTTGCTAAATAGAAAGCCAATGAGAGCCTCCCTGATGGCACATGGGGATGAGTGCCACACTGTGGGGCTCCCACAGCCAATTCAGCAGAGTTTGATCCCTGGCCAGGGAGATCCACATGGCGCAGCAGACCTCTCCTGCCTCACCCACTGCTCCCCTCAGCAGTGTGTTTCAGTAGATCTGCCTGTTCTGCTCCCTACTCTGTCTCTGGTGAATCCTCTCACCCCTTGCAACTCCTCTCTGGTCTGTACCCCAGCTCTTGTATGCATAAATAAATAAAATCTTTTAAAAAAACCCTTCAGTCTCTGGTGAAAAGCTTATTTAAAAAAAAAAAAGAGAAGAAAGCCAATGATTTCAATTATAGTAAGTGAATTAAGGTTTCACAGTGGTTTGCATGAAGTAACAGGGAAGTTGTTTTATCACATGCATGTGGTAATGCAAAGAAACTAGAGCAGATGACCTGTAGTCATGCTTAGAGTGTACTGCTAAATCACTTCACTTCATTAGCACCAGAAGATACTGTCCTGCTCGCAAGTGCAATAATTGAATTAGATGACCAAATGGATGAGATGCTGGGAAGGCACATTTATTGCTTCTGAACAGTTTGGTTTTCTTTTTACCTTCCCTTTCACTCTAAAATGCATCCATTGATATGCAAAGCTTGAACTTGTACTCATTTCCTTCAAATACAGAAAATCTTATATTTGAATTGAAAACTTTTAGTCTTCTGAGAGTTTATTATAAACTCGTACAGAGGACTGTGCATTAATTTCAAATTTACATGGTCTATTTGTTTCTCTTCTTTTATTCCTCTTTTCCTCCTATTTTTTTCACAACTTTGTTAGGAGAATAAGAATTGCAGTGTTGTGAGGCGCATTCTATGCACTTAGCTTAGAGCTAAGCAAAGGCCGGACATGCAGTTGTATCTCCACCTGGAACTAGGGTAATGTTTTGTTTAAAAGTTTGTTTAGATAAAGCCACAGCATGAGATACCAAGCTGTTCTACCAAACAGGTTATATTAAAACTGCAAAAATAACAAAAACTGTGTTTTTGACACTTGCATGACATGCTAACAATAGAGAAAAAAGTATCATGGATACATGATTTTTATTATAAAGTTGTATGAATAATGAACAAATAAAACTAAAGATGAAACTTTGTGTTTATAGCTCTTACACATTATAAAGCTGATACATTAATATAAAGCAAACTATTGATATAAAGCAATGATATTAAAAAGAATTTAATGTGATGATGATAGTTCTCAAAAGTCAATTACGGTATTAGATAAAGAATAAGATGTGGCTTTGAATATTATTCTGAATTTGATCAATTTCTATGTAGCTGTTCACATAAATGCTGTTTCCCATAATTCCCTAGCATTCATGCCTTTGAGGATTTTTTTTGCTATTGTTTCCTCAGGATAACCAAATCTGTTGAGTATTTATAAATCCATATATATGTACATGTATAGATATATTTTTCATTGAGACAATATTTAGGGGAATATTTCACACCTCTTCAGCACCACCAAAGCACCCACAGTCCTTTACTCTATACCCGAAGGTGGTATACCCTTGGGCCTCATACCCCCTTTGTCCCAACCCCTACTTCTCCTCCCCCTCCAGCAGCCTCGATTCTGCTGTCCTATTTCTAGGGTTTTTCAGTTCTTCTTTTAAAGTCTATATTTCACATATGAGTGAAGTCATCCTGTATTTGTCTTTCTCCTTCTGACTTACTCCACTTCCAGTTCCATCATTCATGTTGTTACAAATGGCAAGATATCATTTGTTTTGTTTTTGGTCTCTGAGTATCTTTCATTTTTTTAAAAAGATTTTATTTATTTATGCATACAATAGCTGAGGTACAGGCCAGAGGCAGAGTGGGTGAGAGGATTCACCAGAGACTGAGTGGGGAGCAGAACAGGCAGGTCAACTGAAACACTGCTGAGGGGAGCAGTGGGTGAGGCAGGAGAGGTCTGCCGCGCCATGTGGGTTCCCTCCCTGGTCAGGGATAGAACTCTTGCTTCAGTGGCTGTGGAAGTCCCACAGTGTAATGCTCAACCCCTTTGGCCATCAAGGAAGTCCTCTGAGTATCTTTAATTGTGTATATACAATACATTTTAACCCATCATCTATCCTTGGGCACTTAGGTTGTCTCCATAATTTGGTCTTGTAAATGGTGCTGCAATGAATATAGCAGTGAGTGTGTATATGTATATACACAAATGTATATATACATATATCTATCCCACTGAATTAGTATTTTACAAAAACAAATTTTAATGAGCTGGTGCTAGATAACTCTATAATAATAGTCCTTTGAGACCTCCTTGGTGGTGCAAGGGGTTAAATTGCAGCACTATGGAGCAGGAGTTTGATCCTCAGCCCAAGCAGTGGTCCACATGGCTGAGCAGACTGCTCTTGCCTCAACTACTGCTCCCCTCAGCAGTGTGTTTCAGTCAATCTGCCTGTTCTGTTCCCCACTCTGTTTCTAGTAAATCCTCTCACCTGCATACCTCTGGCCTGTATCCCCATACATCTGGCTAATTCTTGTATACATAAATAAATAAATCTTTAAAAAAATAGCCTTTTCATCCTTGTAAGATAACTGTAGCACTTAATGGTAACTAAATCCGCTCTAGTTGGTCATCCAATTTGATTATTATTGAACCTGGGGGCAGGAAAATATTTCCTGGTGCTAATGAAGTGAAGTGATTTAGCAATACAATTTGAGCATGACTATGGGCCATCTGTGTTTAGGTTCCCTGTATTACCACATGCATGTATTAAAAGAAGTTTTCTTCTTCTCTCTTGTCAGGTAAAGGACTATAAACCTGAATTGACTGATTGTATTTTTAAAGTCATTAGCCCCCCTATTGGCATAGCTGCAGCAGAAACCATTGTAATAATCAGAACTGTAACAAGGGCAAGGCTATGACAATGCAGGATTGTAGGGACTACAAGATGTAGGACAACAGTTATAGCATTAAAATCAAAAGGCAACTAAAAAAATTATCTTAGAAACCAGTGGCTCCCCAGAAATATGTCCATGTGTTGGCATCAGAAAAATGTTGGAGAGGAACAGAAGTGCCTGCTGAGGGAATTTCTTCTGATGTACACTCAGGAATTCTTTAACATTACACAATTCGGTATTTTTCTGGTGAGAGATAAGCTGGCTATCTCTTTGTCCAGGAAAAAAAGAAACTTTCTTGTTACAGAAAAGCTACCACATGATGTCACTGTAGCAAACTGATCTTTCCTTTGGTGAAGAAGTCAAAAAAAACTCTGCATGGACAAAATGTTTCCCCTCCCCATATCAATAGGTTAAAAGATGAACTATGACATGTTAAAACTGTTGAGTTTATTTGGACAAAATTTGATTCCCATCAGGCAATAACAAATTGGAAGTGATTCAGAAGCCCTGGGACTGAAGCCAGGTGAGACACACATCCGGGAAAGAGGCAAAGAAGGATGAGGCTCTCTCAGAACCTGGACCTTGATCTCAGATATCCAGGGCCCAGATGGGTGAAAAATAAATGTTTGAGATATAAACCACCCAGGGAAGTAGCAGCCCAGGTCAGTTAAGAGGAAAAACTACAATGCTTTGTAAATTGTTGAAGGAGGACATTTAGAGAAATGGATCCAGTTTTGGTTGACTGTCATGTAATGGCAGCTTCAGAGGTAGGTGCCCCGGTGTATAAAGGTGAAAAGAGACACAAAAAGAAATGGTAGGGCCCTCGTAGGCAGTGACCACCGAAATCCTGGGAATGAAAAGTTAGATGTTAGAGGGAAACTTTTTGGACTTCTAATGGATTTGTTGGGACATGTCTGTTTCTTTATTCTATCAAGCTTCAGGATAAAAATCAAAGGATGATGAAGCAATAATTGCTAATCTTAGTCATTCAGTGAGCAACCAGTTATTAATGGCTAATTATTTTCCCATGAGATAAAGTGCGGGAGTCCAGCTCTGGCTGTGGCCAGGATCCTCACAGGATGGAAGGCCTAGGCCGATTTGATGAGGGAAGGGGGAGGGGGAGTGAGAAGATACAGACACGCATGGTGCAGGTATCTCCTACCCACAGACTCAGCAGGTCTTTATTTATACATCACAAGCAAGCAATGGGATTACATCAACATGTGTATAGAGCAGGAAAATAGCAATCATTACAATTTTTCTTAAAAACAATTTGGGGTCTTATGATCTCCAACTAAGATTAATGACGTATACTATTACAAAGTGAAAGCTTCGTGCAAAATAACATATCCCCATCAGTGTTTTTGATTGTAGTGGTTACACAAGTTATTTATTAATGTTAAAATGGGCACAGCAACTTTGCACAATCACAACCTAATGATTTTATTATTTTACTTTGAGTGTGAGATAAATTACTAGTCACAAGGCCTAAGATTATAATAGTGTTAATGTTTAAAACTACAGGTCCCCAATAAAGGGGAAATACTAAAATCAAAACCTAAATTTTATCCAAACCACATATGATCTTTTAAAAGATAATATGATACTAACCTCACTATATCCTGAAACTAAAACTTACAATCACAATTTAAGCAGAACAAAGGCAAAAGGGAGGGGAGGAGGGTAGGAAGGGCTAAGGTGACTTATCACCTAGGAAACACAGAGCCTTTCATAATGGGCCTAGCCACAGAAGTCATTTCTCTGTCCCGGGACTAGTTCCCTAAAGTAGATATTCAAGTTTGGGAAACTACTTAATAACTAACTGTTAATTTGTTATTATTGAACAAACACATTCTGGTTACAACTTTTACTATTTGGTTTTTGGTACTGGTGGTCTTCATCAATTTTAGAAAATTTTGTGTTGCATTATTTACCAATTAGTAATTCATCATCAAAATGCACAGCAGTCAATTAATTTTGTTTAACAAAACAGTCAATCTTATAACCACACCTCGTGGGTAATTTTCAGTTAGCACTCAGCATGCCTTTTACAAAATGGTGACATTAATATCAGTCGAAACAACGGAGATCCAGCAGGGGCTAGCTTGTGGAGCACCCTGACATCTCAAGAGTGCCCCTCATACCTGGACCATTGTCAGACAGTACGAGTAGCTTAGGCCTTGCCAATAAAGTTTAGTTAAGAGCTGTTTATATTCTCCTTTAATGTGATGAGAGTTTTATTTAAGGAAGATTAGTTTAGACATATTGAATTGTATAGAAATTAGGCATAAGGAAATAAGTATGAGATAGTTGCATTACCTTTCCTTTTGAAGACTGAAGGGGAAGAGATAAACATAAACTATATATATATTTATTTTTTTATAATTAGATTTATTTAATTATATTTGACATCTCATGCCACAAAAGGTATAGCATGATAGTGATGAGACTTAATCCCTAGGCCACCGGGGAGGCCCCATAAACGGTAATTTAAAGGAAATATGAGAGTACTTGATTATTGGGCTGCATATTAAGTATACAAGAAGGAAGAATCCAAATTGCTATTGAATTTTGAAACTTTTTAAATGAATTTAAATCCTGGGCAAAACATGTGCTTTCATTATGGAGTCACCAACAGTAAGAATTTTAGAGTGAATCACTACATAGGTTGGATATTATTTGATACACTTAAGGCCACATTTCCCCAAGACATTTGTGAGAGGCCAATACCCAAAGCAAAACAAACAGAAGTTGAGAAATTTTTTCTGTACTTAAAGTGTTTGGAAAATACACATACCATGTCATTTCTTAAAAGGTCATTTAATACAAAATGAGTGTTAACTGATAAAAATCTGTGACAAATTCTATAGCAAAGAAACTTCATGAATATTATTTAAATGAGTGATTTTCAATTTGTTACACTTTTTTATTCTTAAGTATTGATTTAGGGAATAAGAAGCAAGTTCAGGATGTTCCAGGGAACCCAAGCTAAGACAAAGTAAATAAATTAGTTATTAAAAATTTTGAATGTTAACAATTTTATGCTTGTTTGTTTTGATCTTTTGATATCAAAATGTTTTCTTTAAATATTTGAGCTTGGATATTAAAAGTACCTTGTGTTCTGAATTTTCCCCCTCAATTAAACTTTATTTTCAAGTGAATTCAATTGAACTCAACTGAAATATTTTGAGTGTACATTAAAGTAGAACTTTATGGAACTTCTCTGGTAACCTTAATTATAAAAAATAACAGTTTTTCATTAAAAATGGGTTTTATGGCTTGTATTATATCCTCCACCCTCTTCCTCTGCCCTCCAGTATGTTGAAACACTAATGCCAGCTATCTCACAGTTAACCTTATTTGGAACTGGTGTCATAGAGATAAATCATTAAGATAAAATTATCCTGGAATATGCTTGGTGTGCTTGTATATTGGGTTTCAATGTATCTCCTTACTTTTTTTTCTTTACTTAAGGTAATGTCGGTTTGTATTGTTGTTTATGTTTTGAAAGTGTTTTATTCCCTCCTTTCAGTGCTGTTACACTACTGCCTCCATGCATAGTCTGCCACCTTCGTCTATTGTGCTCCTTCCTCACCTTGTGCTTCTCCTCCCCCTTTCCCTTCTCTTCTGAACCTCTCAGTTCTGCAGTCAGCTTTTAAGGTCTAGTTTTTAAGTTGGCTTTATCTAACCCTTTGTATGGTTTCTCTGTATTCCTCATGTAAGTGACACTACCCAGTATTTGTCTTTCTCTTTCTGACATTTCGCTTCACATTATCTCCTCCAGCTACATACACATTTCATCAAATGGCATGAGTTCATCTTTTTTGATCACTGAATAGTATTCCACTGTGTATGTATACCAGATCTTGGTACTTAGGTTGTTTCCACATTTTGATTGTTTTAAATCATGCTTGAATAAACAGAATAGTGCACATTTCCCTTCAAATTAGTATAATTGTATTTTTTTGGTAGATATCTAGTTGTGGATTGCTATGGTAGATTCAAGAAATGGAGATTTTGGACACAGAGAGAAGATGGCCACATGGTTGTGGAGGTAGAGATCGACACAGTACAGTTACAAGCTGAGAAACTCCAGACATTGCTGAGAAATGTAGACGCTAAGAGAGATAAGAAGTAATTCTCCTTTATAGATTGCAGAGCAAGCATGGTGCTGTAGATACCTTGATTTCAGACTTATAGCTTCTAGAACTGTGAGGTAATACATTCCTATTGTTTCAAAATACTTAGTTTGTTGTACTTTTTAATGACAGCATTAGAAAAAAAATAATGACAGCATTAGGAAGTCAATATATAAGATATGGAACTGTTATTCAATATACTAACTCCAGCCATATAAGGTTATATAATTAAACTCGTTAAAATTAAATATAGTTTATTTTTAATTTATTTTAACTTTAGAAACAGTCACTTATTAAATTCAATTTAAAACTAAATTCTCTAGGGTTCTCTCTGGTGGTGCAAGGGGTTAAGTCACAACACTATGAAGCTATCCACAGCTTCAAACACTCAGCAGTGTATTTCAGTAGATCTGCCTGCTCTGCTCCCCACTCTGTATCTGGTGAATCCTCTCACCCTCTCCCGCCACCTGCACTTCTGGCCTGCTCCCTAGCTCTTGTATGCATAAATAAATAAATAAATCATTATAGAGAAATTAAGTTCCTCAGGTACATTATCTACATTCAAGCTGTTCATTAGTCCCATGTGGTTAGTGATTATTACACTGGACAGTGCAGATATGGAAGATTTCTCCCTGCAGAAATATTTATTTGATAGCACATGTGTGAAGTTGATGATGAGTTTATCAATATTTAACCAGGGTAGTGAATGTACCTATTCAAGAAAGTTTGGTATTAGGAGCAAAAGTGATTTTATATAGGAAGTCCATTTGAATAGCTGATTCAATCCTTGACCTTTTCCAGGTTGGTACATTTTTATTGACTTGCTTTAAGCTATTTGTCGGCACAAGTTGACCTTTAACAGAAGCTCTTACCATAAAGATCATCAGATAAACCCAAAGATGTAATTTGAATGATACAATTTAAAAATCTGGAATTTACTTATCCTCAGAAAGGGTAGTTTTTTGTTCATCTAGTTACTTCAACATGAACATTTCATAGCCTATTTTCAGTGTTTTTGGAAGGTTGATAATGTTAGCAGGGGTGACACAAGGAAGGAGTTCCTTTAATCTGTTGTGATTTATTTGAAGAGAGAACAAACTGAACATTTAAACAGAAAACTGCAGTTTCTTAAGAGATCATTATTTCCTTCTGATCCTGTGTTTAAATCACCTGACCTGAGTGGTTTCCAAGTTAACATACAATTTTCTGGACTAAAAAGTTTCTTTCATTTGGTTAAGTGAAAGAAATACCTTTGCTTTCTGTTTTATACCCCTAAAAGCAAAATATCACAGTAAAAAACCTATTTGGTGCTATTTATAGATCATCTAAAAAGAATATTAGGAATTTATGTTTCTGAAATGGATATAAATACTCCATAAACTTAATGGAAATGTGGTTACCCAATAATATTTATATTGCATTGAAAATTGATTTTGTTTTCTGGAAACTCCATTCAGATATTTTAAAATAATCTCAAAATATATGCTATGAAGTGAAAGGAATTAACTTTGGACATAGTTGCTTTCTAAAGTTTCTGTCTCATCTTTCAGCAAGTCCTGGAGACACAGTGTCTGCAATCAGATATTTCCAGAGAGTTAATTTTTGAATAGACAGATTCTGGAAAAAAAAATGGCAAGGGTTTCATTTAGAAATATGTGTAGAGTGCTAAGAAAGGTTAAAATTAGGCATGGACAGAGAGAGAATAAAATCCAATGATGGGATTATGTAGAAGGATAGAACTAATAAGCTGCTTCTTTCTTTTTTTATAATACTCTTCTCTAATGTTAGAGCTCTGATTTTCTGAGACAAGGTTGCCTAAAAAACAATACTGAAATGAGTTCTCATCATTTCCCCATGTGTCATATGATGTCTCAGTGACTTTATCTATGAGCTGTCGAGCATCACAATAATAGTAATAAGAATAATAGTAACTATAATAACTAAACAGGTTGACTGTGGAAAGCAAAAGGAAGATGTGGGAAGGATTAAATAGTCTCTCCCCACCCCCAAACCTTATGTTAAAACCCTGTACCCCAGTGTGACTTTATTTGGATTCAGGGTCTTTAAGGAAACAATTAATGTTACATGATCATAAGGATAGTGTATTGATCTTATCAAAATAATGTCCTTATAAAGAGAGCCACTTGGGGCTTGCTCTCTCTTTGCTGTGTGAGGCCACAGCAGTCATTTGTAAGTCAGGAAAAGATCTCTTGCTAGAAACTGGTACTGCTGGATCTTAGTCTTAGACTTCTAGCCTCCAGAACTGAGAAAATAGATTTTTATTTCTGAAGTCTACTAGTCTGTGGTATTTAATTGCAGCACTGTGGTATTTAATTAACTGATACAATGAGGCCGGATATCAAGAATAGGGTCCATGTCAGACTCGATCGATTTAATCATTACACATGGCTTTAAATTCTCTTTGAGTCGAGCTGACTTCAGAATCCTTCTCTGGGTTCCTTGCTTAATGGCACACATTTGGCAGCATGAAAATTCAGTGCAGCGTCAAGCCCAGGTTCTCTTCTCCTCTCTCTCACTTCCTTTTCCTCCACCTGTCTGTGTAGGTGTTTAGAGGACACAGTTCAGAATCCAGATCGCCACTGGAATCCAAGTCCTGACTCTACTATTCATGGCCTTGAGTTAGATGATTAATTCCTGTGTGCCAATAAAAGCATATGCAGAAATAGAGATAATAATCAGGTTAGTGTGAGGAATAAGCAAACATGTCATGCTTGGAAAAGCAAATGTGAACTCTCCTTGTGGTTAGTGGTTATCAGTTACTCCCAATCATGCTTTAACCTGAGCCTTTAATCCCCTGATTCAGACTTTTGCCTGCTTAAATCCATCCCCACCCCTGACTTGCAAGTAACTTATTAACATATTTAGGAAATCGTCCTTAACCCTAATATTCCCATTAGACTTCAAGACCTGCCTTTGTCGACTCATTTAGATTCTAGTCTCATTCAGTCACTACTGTTCTCAACCAGACTCTATAGGTTTGGGGTTACTTAGTCTTCCGATACTCTGCCAGGAACTTGAGCATGCTTGGTCCCTCTACCATGTTGGAACCCCACTTCCACCTGACTCTCCAGTCTGTTATTTCTTACAACAGCATCTTTCCAAAAACACTCACACTTTTGTTTTAAAATATCTATCCTTTATTCCAGGAATAAACAAATGTTCTTTGTTCTAAGATCAGACAAAAGGTCAGAGTTGCTAGAATAGACAGGCAGAGCCATAGTGGAAACAAAGATAGACGTTTTACTGACTGCAAGCTCTCCCCCTCCAGGGAGGTGATGTCCCGGGGGCCAACAAGCGTGGGGGCTGGAAGCTGTGCCAGTTGCCCAGGGTGAGGGGTTTTTATACCTATGGATTAGGGACAGAGCCAGTTGATAACAGGGAAAGGACATATTTCTTAGGTCAGTCTTTTCACATTCCATAGTTAATTGCCAACGGGACTCCTCTGGGGAAGGTAATGGAGACACCCTGGCAGCGGGCTTCCAGCAGCAATAACTCTAACATTAGTAAATCTAACATCACTAAGTCTAACATTTGTCTTATTTATCTTTTAACATCCACCACGTCTTTTAATATTTGTTGACTAGAGAAAGGAATAAACTCTCCTCGATTTTCTTTATGCTCATTTTTATTCCTTTGCCTTAACTGCTTTTATCTGTATGATGGGTGATTATATGTATCAAATTTACTGAGCGATGGGATGTCCAGATGTGTGATCAAACATTACCGAATATTTCAGTGAGGGTGTTTTGAATGAGTTTAAACTTTAAGTCAACTGACAGAGAAAACCAAATTATTTTTTCCTAAAGTGATGGATCTCGTTCAATCAATTGAAGACCTGAACAGAACAAAAAGACTGACTTTTTAAGGCAATTCCAGCTGCCTAACTGCTTTCAAACTGGGATGTTGGAAATACAGTAAGAAGTGAATCAGATTCATAGATAATAAAACAAATATTTACCGCCTGTCATTTTGAACAATTTCATACATTTAACTAATTTTGAATTTTATTTCTATCTCTCTCTTTGAAAGTCACCATGATACAGAAGGTCATGAGTAAAAAAAATGATGAAAATCAAGTGCCACCAACATATTGTGAACTGGCAGATTAGTTTTAGGGGAGTACAATTAGTAATATATACACTGCCCACCAGTTCATGGACCTGTCAGTTTTTGTTTTTTTTTAAATTGTTATTTCAGAAACAGTGTTTTAAAGAGTAGTTAAATTCTTTGAATAGCCTAGAAGTTTAAAAAAAATCTATCCTGTAGCTAAATCCTCCTAGAGAACTGAGTTTTGCAGAAGCTACTGAGCAGAGGGAAGAATATAGGGAAGATTAAGAATTCCTGCCTTTTTTGTAGACACATGGTGAGTTTTGTTTATATTTCATAAATAAATGTCTGTTAAAATCCTATGTTACCACCTGACAGAATTCCTTATCCCTGCTTGCACTCTTGAATTGTGTCTGTCATGTGGATTCAAATAAGTTTATCAACAAAAAATTCTGAGAACCTGCTTGACTAAGTGTTAAGAAAAAATCCTTTTCACCATATCTTCTATTTATTATTATTATTGTTTCTGTTTGTATATTTTGTTTTGTTTATTGAAAATACTACTATAAATAAGTACTGTGGTAAAACTTATTAAAGTCTTGCTTTTAAGTACTTGGAAAATGGGTGTGTATTTTGATGTACTCCAAGGAATTCTTTTATTTGTTTTTTCTCTGGGCCCTTTCATTGTTCCTATAAAAGATTCAGACTAAAATGATTTTGTTTTGGAAATGTGCAAGAGCATATTTAATTTAGTTTTTGTTCCTAACAGTAGATCATCAAAATAACTTTGATGTAAACTTTCTGCATGTTCCTCTCAATATTATTTTTCTTTTAAAGATTTATTTATTTTATACATACAAGAACTGGGATAAAAGCCAGAGATGTGGGGGGTGAGGGGATCCACCAGGGACAGAGCAGGGAACAGAACAGGCAGATTAACTGAAACACACTGCTGAGGGAGCAGTGAGTGAGGCAGGAGAGGTCTGCCATGCCATGTGGGTCACCTCCCCAGCCAGCAGCAGGGATCGAACTTGTACTGCATTGGCTGCAGTTTGCTTCATAGTGTGTTGCTTAACCCATTGTGCCACCAGGGAAACCCTCAATATTATTTTTCACCATTATTTTGCCTCTGATTCTGAGGCAAAAGTAATCTATGAGATTGCTTATATTTTCATCATGAGTAATAATATATATGTCATATGAAAGTCTTCTGGACTCTATTGAAAACAAGGTTAATTCTCTTCATAATATTTGATGAAGAGTTGATCCATGACCTCTTCCAACCTACCTCTATTCTTTGGAGAAACATAAGATATTTCGTTCCTTTCCTGACAGCTGTTCAGGTCTCCCAGGGGAAGCGACCAGGAAACCATGCCAGTTGCTATTCTGTGGGGAGACCTGAGTTTTCCTAAAGGCTTTTACTTACTGGGTTGAACCAGGTTGATACATTCCTGCTATTTAACTTTGTAGTCCTTCACCTGTAGGAATTTTTCTCCCCTGTAGTAATTTTAGTTACTCTTAAAGCTCTGTTGCTTGTACTCAGTTCATGAACAGCAGTTGAAAAGATATGATAAGTATACCACAAATATCGTGGTGAGAGAATAAAACACTTATTTTTTTTTAAAGATTTATTTATTTATGCATACAAGCACTGGGGTACAGGCCAGAGGTGTGGGGGTGGTGAGAGGATTCACCACAGAGAGCAGGG
>JAGFMF010011386.1:3454824-3476620 GCA_019455555.1 Galemys pyrenaicus
TCTGCTCCCTGCTCTCTGTGGTGAATCCTCTCACCCCCCCACACCTCTGGCCTGTACCCCAGCTCTTGTATGCATAAATAAATAAATCTTTTAAAAAAATAATTATCCCTAAGGAACACTGATATATATCTATGCATGTATATGTGAATGGTAAAGTCGGTCCACATGATTTTGGTATGCTAATTGAATTGCTAAGTAAGATGAAACCATTCTGTCTGACAAAGACCAGTCTCTGGCAGGGTCTAATAATTTGCTTAATCACTTCTGCAGAAGACATTTTAAAATTACAATTTTAAAATTTGATTGTAAAAGTCTCTATGGTTATAGTCTCTTTATAGTAAGAGAAAATATCTTTAAGGGGAAATTTCTCTTATATGCATATGCCAGGATAATTTACAATTTGTTTTGCTAGTGACTAGAAGTTAATGCCTGTATAATGGTTTTGTGCCACAATGTTAAAAATTAGAATGAGGCCAACTTTAGTGAACAGAGGTCCACACTAACAATTGCTGGTTTTGTTGGTTCTCTGGTACCAAGTCTAAGAATAGAAAAAAAAAAAAAAAAAACCAAAAACCAACTGGCAACACCACAGAACTATCTTTAATTGTCATCTTTCCCTTTAGCATTAACTCAGGCATGTATTTGATGGAAGGAGATGAAGGGTGTTTCTTTTTACTTTCCCTCAGTAAAGAAGCTTAATTTTATTAAGCATTATTGAAAAATATATTGGAGATAGCATATTTAAAATTAATTTGAAAGGTAAAGTGTTTTAGTGCCTTTTAATATAGGCAAAAATTGATTTTATTAAAATGCTTTCAGATATTACAATATAATGATTTATTTATCACTCTGGGTCTATATCATACTTTGTAAGTATATTGATTTTTTTTAATGTCTTTTGAAAATAGAAAAAGAAACAGAGCAGTCTTCTTGTATCATCTTCCTTAAACAGAATGAGGCCTAATGTGAGAACAGAGATTATTTCAAAACAGCAGAAATTCTATTTTTTCCAAAGGGATAAGATTAGGCAATTAGAAATGGTTTCTAAACAACAAATGACAATTTGTTATTTTTCTAAGCAGTGTTTTGCTGATTTGAAACATGAAGTGTCAAATCTTTACAAATATACCAAGTTGAAATGTCTGAAATACTGAAATGGATTTTTGACCTTATTAGACCCTGTATATCATAGGATATTCTTCATTCCTTATTAAGACAAAAAAATAAAATCTTTAAAAGATCATATTTCTCTTTAGATTCAGAAACCAAAGATAAAATGACTTAAAATTTAAATCATTTTAAATAAGAAATTTCAGGACTTTATCCAGCACACATGGAGCAAAAACTATATTGCTACTTTTTCATGTTTTTCTCTTAAGAACTTTATTAGATTGACTGCAAGGTATTTAATCAAACTCAGAATAAATGTCTGCAAAAAATTTTATTTTAATTTCTTTGGCTATTTAGCTCTTAATAGTACAGCATAGTAAATGAATAGCAGTAATTACATGTATTTTTCCTAGCTTGTGATATGAGGTATCTTACAGTTTGGCATATTTTCTTATACTCAAGAATACTCGACTTAATGTCAAACAAAAAAACTTTTTTTTTTTTCCCCAGAGCATCCCTGGAATCTAAAGGCTGTCATCTGGAAATAGGAATTATGTTGATTGTCATTTAAGCATCCTGGTACTGGCTTCCTTGTTATTATCGATGGAATGAAAAGGCAACATGAAATAAGGATCTTGCTTCTAGGACCTGGTTTTTATACAGCTACACTTGCATCTGTGATAGTGGATGGGAACAACAGTGGAAAGTATAAGGCAAAATTCATAGAAGACCCAAAATCTTTGTGGTCACTAAGTAGAGGAACAAGCGCTACTCTTAAGAACAGCCCCTGTGATCCAGGGTACTTGGATTCAAGTTTAATTGTTTAATAGCGCTATAACTTGGGCTGTTTGTATAGTACTCTGGGCTTCAGTTCCCCTGTCCTCATTTCTAACATGAATGTTGTTAGAGGTTTCAGGGAATGTGTGCATGTATATGCACACACACACACATATATAGTTATATATTTGATATGTATTGCCTTAAGATTTATGCATATGTATTTACTTAAAATTGTGTGCACGTTTCTGTGTAACGTATATGTTGTTCATTTAAGATAGAGAAGTATACACATACAGTTATGATTTTGTATAGAACAGTTCTTGAAGTTTGTGCTACTTAAATATGAATTAGTATCATACTGCTTATCATCTCTATATCTAAACTATGGAAGACTATTTGCAAAGTGGAATAAACACACAAGAAGCCCACAAGGGAGGTGCTAAGTTAATAGGATAAGCACTTCCAGAATACAGGTGAATGAGCCCTTTCAAGGGACATTTGCTAATGGGCTTTTTGTTTTAGGGATACTGCATCAGTATTGCAGGGACAGGCCTGATGAGAGCCCTCCTAACAAACTGCTTAGCTATACAAATAAATAAAACCTTATCTATATCAAAAGATTACAGAGTGAGTGGTCTAAGAACTGAGATCTTGTCTATGAGGGGTCAGTGCCCTTTCTGCAGAGTCCAGGGCAAATGCCTGGCAAATAGTTGGTGCTCAATAATTATTTCTTGAATAAAGGCAACCTTGACTTTTCCTTTAAACAGGATTAACAGTAAAAACAAAACAAACAAATAATTGCAGGCTTTCCTATTGCTTGGCAGATTTCTGACCCTGAGAATGCTGCTAAATCAGTTAGCAGGGAGGAAGAGAACAACTTGTAAAGGACATAGTGCAAATACATGCATTTAGGAAACCTGTCAGTGGTTTCCTGGATTGTGTGGATTGAGTGCTCCCCGAATGTGTGGATTGGAGGGCTTCTGCACTTAACTTCATACACATATGTTACATTTAAATTGCAATTATTTACTCAGCATCTGCTTGACTTTAGTGTCCATTCTTACATTTTATCACTTCAGGTTTTTCAGAACTTTTCACCCATGACAAAATATACAAATTGACACTTTTCTTATTAAAGCTAAAAAGTAAAAAGAACTAAAAGTAATATTTTTAAATCTCTTTGACTAAAATAATCAGTTTGACACAGTCTATTTCACTGCTGAGATTGATTATATAATATTAGTTATAATTTAGCTTATCACTTCAGATAGTGGATTCAAACAAAACTATTCTTGGAACTATGTCTGTCTTAAATACATATTCGCTTTTACTGCCATAACACACTTTTTGAAAACAGAAGTCCTTTTTCACAGCACAGACACACTAATAATTTGAATAGGAAGCTACACATTTGTACACAGTGTATGTTTTCCTAATTATATTTGTAATGAAAACTGAGAATATATTAGTCATCCTTGGCTGAGCTATACTCAGTAATACTTGTCTTTTCCAAATACAATAAAAACAGTTAACAATCTTAATGTATATTATGAGTTGATTAGACATGATTTCTTAAAATGATTTACATCATCTCATTTAAACTTGGTGCTTCAAAACATTAATAACGAGTCACCAAAAGTTACCATTGCTTTATAATTCACAGGCTGGGCCCAAGAACTCTGTGTGGGCCCTGAAAGAAAAAGAGAAATGTCTTCAAGTGAGGCATGGTAGAAATACAATGAAAATACAAATCTGTATTCACAGCAAACAATTAGGCCTAATGCAATTAAGGTGAACATTCAAGTTGATTTTATTCCAAGGAACTGTCTGTAATCTTGAAGCTCTATGTCCACAGGGTACTTAGGGTTAGAACACTATTAGAGGATATAACTTTGCTTGGCCCTCAGACATGTATGGTAAACGTTTTACATTATTACACAGTAACAATAATTTACAGCGGTATATATCACAGGATCTGATCAATGTTAACACACTTAGCATTTAAGGCTAACCCATATTGGAAAGCAAACCATTTCCAGGATGGAGATCAAATATCTTAACACAGTGTCAACTGTCTGAGTTGCTGGAAAAGATTTCTTATTAAAAAAAAAATCAATTCACAGGATGTGTTTTTCACATTTGACAGTTTCTTTTCACTTGTGTGCTAGACGGAGGCACTTTTTTTTTTTTTACAGTTAAGAGCTATTAACTGTAGTTTCAGAAGCACAAGACACAAGTCATTCATAAATATGGCAGAGAATTTAAATGAAATCAATTAAAAAGAAAGTAAATCATTAAATCAGAAAAATTTGCCAAATTCTGTATAAACAAAACAAAACACCAAACCCACAGATGTCTGATTTTAAGAACATCCTCATTAAGGAAAAAAGGAAAAGGGAAGATTAGTAGTTATCATACACCTACACCCAAATAAATGAATACTACAGTTTTCCAATGTTAGATATTAAGGTATAATGGTTTTGCTGTTTGGGCTTGTAACGATTATAAACAAATGAATTAAATACTTTGAATTATGTTTCTAGTTACATTTCAAACTATTTTGCATAGTTTCTAAATAGTCAAACTTAATGTTGGAGGAGTTTAGTAAAATGTATAAAAAGTAAAAGACTAAAAAACCCCACTCCATTTAAAACGTGTAAAAATAAATTGCAATCATTCGTGGGAATCCAGTGACTTTGGGGCGGGGAAGTGGGGGTGGTTAGTTAGTTGGGACGTACCGCACCCGCCACAACGCGTTGGAAAGTAGGTCCTGGTACACACTAAGGAATATCCAACCGGGTAGATACATCAGAGTGATGAGACCCATGAAATTGAGCGGGTAGTGGGAATAGTCCCAGGAACAAGCGCCACAAGTTCGGAGTCCGAGACCCCAGGAGAACTCCCACACGTAGATGAAGATAACGTAGATGGGCACCCGCTTCCAGGTGCCCCAACCACGTTTGTAGTAGAGGTGGAAATAGAGCTTTTCTACTAGGAAACTGCAGCTGCCATATATAAGGAAGGACCAGAGCGACGTGTGGCCGTTGGTTGTCCCGTCTCCCTGTCCCAGCACGTTAAAGAAGAAGGTGAAGAAGATCTCATCCAAAAAACCGTGCATTCCAAAGAAAAGAAAGCGGAGCAGGTCAGGCAGCCCATGACTGGGGGTTTCCCTGGCGCGCCTAGTGCCTGGGGGTTTCCTTGCATGATCACAGGCCGCCGCAGGGGCTCCGGCCCCGGGAGGGGCTGGGGGCGCGTCCAGCTGCTGCTGCCGGTACCGCAAGCACAGGAAGCGCTTCAGGAACACTTGGCAGTGGTAGAGTGCCAGCACGTACTGCAGCACCAGGTCCAGAGCCCCTGGCGCCGCCGTGTTCCCCGAGCTGCCGCCTAGGTTGAACATCAGCGCCTGGCTCGCCAGGGTCTGCAACCCCACGTGGGCCAAGGGATAGAGGAGGAAACTGAAGAGGAAGGCGCTGGGGCAGAGCCCTTTTTGCATGTATACCTTCTCCAGGGCGAAGTGGGTGAGCGAGTGCAGGAGATAGCGGTAGGGCGAGGAGAAGCCCAGCATCCGGAGGTCCGGGCTGCGAACGAAGCGCCGCGCCGAGGACAGGAGCACGTCCAGGGTGATCCCATGCATCCCGTAGAAGTAGAGGCGCATCCAGGCGGGCAGCGGGGCGCCTTCGGCCGGCGCTTCAGCAGTGGACAGCGGCTCCGGGCGGTAGGAGGCCGGCTTACCTCCCCGCTGGCCGGGGACCCCGGAACGCCGCGCCGACCAGCTCCTGGGCGCTGGACCTTCGCGGTCCGCGCTGCTGCTGGCCATGGGCTTCGAGGCGGCACGGGCACCCGAACCCGTGCCGCCGCCGCCGGGTGAGCGGAGCCGCTGAGCCGAGCGGCAGAACCCCGCGCCGCCTCCCGGCCGCTCCTGGCCCCCGGGGGGCGCTCGGGGAGCTCCGTCCCGGTCGCGGTCCGGCGGCCGTGGGTGCTGGTGCGCTCGTGGGACGTGCGGCCCGCCGGGCTCACGGAGTCTCCTCGCCGCGGCCCTGCGGTGGTCTGCCCTCCGGTCTGGGGCGCGGTGCCGCGGGCGGGCGCCCCCGCTCACCCTGCGCGGCCTAACTGGCGCCGCGGCCCGGCGAGGGGCAGTGGCGCCGGGGCTGCGAGGATAAATGCCGGGGCTGATGCCAACCCCTTCTCCTCCGTGGCTCAGCCCAGCCGCCTTTAATGCAGGCGCTGGAAGTGTAACGCCAGCAGCGACGCCCCTTTCCACGGCCCTCCCCATACCCCCTCGGTCTGTCTCGACCTCTCCCGCCTTCGCAGCCCTCCTTCCCGACTCAGCCCTCCTCGCTGAGTCCTGCGGGGATTCGCTGGAGAAGGCCGGCCGGGCCCTCCTTCTCTATGTCCTTCCCTGCTCAGCACCCCTGTGCGGAAGGCGTTTGCGGGGCGGAGGCACGGAGTCGGGCAACACCTAACAGGTGTGACCGCGAGCGGTTGGGCATTCCCTGCATCGCGGAAACCAGGGCCAGGACCTGGCTGGTGGAGACAGATGGCGAACTGCCACAGACCAGAGTCCGGGCCAGAGACCAAACTGTGCTGCTTTATATTTAATGCCTTATAGTCAAAGCCAGCTGTGTCCCAAGCACAGAGAATAAACAGTCAACTGTATCTGAAATGTTGCCGCGGGGCCTGGCCACTTTTTCATCTCTCCCTGGCCTGTCAGCTTTCCCGGCTTAGTGTACTAGGGTCAAGGACAGAGACTGAGTCCTCAAGAATTATGAAATGATTTGAGGCCAGTTAGGTTGGGCAGTACTCTGGCGGCCGTGATGTCTCCTGTCTAGAATAGTACCTGTTTTACACTGGCACACCCTAGTGCTGCTTTTTCTCTCTGCAGAACTAGGTCATCCCAGAAACAGTGAAATAGAGGGCAAAGATTTTTTTTTTTTTTTTGTGTAGAGAGGGTGGGGGAACCCAGCATTTTGATGTGTCGGCCTCCATTTTTTTCCTCCAACTTCCAATCAGGCTTAGACTGGGAAAGGACCTTCGTGATAGATTATACTGGTTACTACCCCCCCTCCCCACCTCATTAAAAACTCCAAATCAAGTCTGGGCAGAAACTAGATAACAGTTCTGGTCTATAAGAAATCAGATGTTCCACTGGTTGAAAGGGTTTCCGAGGTTTTTTTTTTTTTTTTTTAATCTTCTGGAGAAGAAATATTCTGAGACAGTTCCTCCATTTTTACAGCAACCTCTACCTTACTCTCTCTCTCCTTACTTATTTCAATCCCTTATGTTGTAATCTGTGGTTCCTCAGTTGTCTGACTTCTCTGAGAAATAAGACTATGTAAGAAAAAAATGTGTTGAAGGTGATAGCGACACTTGTGTAAGGTCAAGTTGTTAGATTATTTATTTACTTGTTTTTAGCCTTGTTAGCATGTGGTTGATTTGCAGACTTTTTTGGGCAGCTGTCAAAAGTTAGTGATGCCAGAAACATCAGGTAGTAGACTCATTTAACCACCTGCAAAAGAGAAACAAGGCTAGTTGCTCCAGAGCCCTAGCAAACACAACAAAGAATAATACTGTTAACACAGCCATGGGCACCTCTAATACAGCCACACCCCAGGATAGTGTGGTTGATGTGGTTCCAGACCACCACAAGAGAGTGAATATTACAACAAAAACAAATCAAACACATGTTGTGGTTTCCCAGTGTGTGTAAAAATTATGCTTACACTATCTCATAGTCTAACATGTGTGTAGTAACTATATGAAGGAATACATGCCTTAAACATACTTTATTATTGCTGAGAAATGCTAAATATTATTTATGCTTTCAGCCAGTTTTAATCTTTTTGCTAGTGGATGATCTTGCATCCATGCTGATGGGTGCTGACTGATCAGGGTGGTGATTGCTAAAGATCAGACAATATAGCAGTTTCTTAAAATATGACAACAGTCAAATTTCCTTATCAATTAACTCTTCTTTTTGTGAAGGATTGTTCTGTGGCTTGTGATGCTACTTAATAGCATCTTGCCCATGGTAGAACTTCTTCCATAATTGGAGCAAACCCTCTCAAACCTTGCTGCTGTTGACGTAACTAAGTTTATGGAATATTCTTTATTGTTGTTTCAATAACGTTAACAGACAGCATCTTCATCAAGAGCAGATTCCATCTCAAAAAATCACTTTTTAAAAATTTATTATTTATCCATAGAAGAACTGGGGTGCAGGACAGAGGTGTAGGGAGTAGTGAGAGGATTTACCAAAGACAGAATAGGGAGCAGAACAGGCAGAGCTACTGAAATACACTACTAATGGGCGCAGTGGTGGAGACAGGAGAGGTCTGCAGTGCCATATGTGGGTTAGCTTCCTGGTAGGGGGATCAAACTCAGACATCAAGATGGGCCTTCTTGGAGGCCGTTGTAATGCTATTAATCTGCCTGATTTCAATATTGTGTCTCAGGCAACGGGGGACCTAGAAGAGGGAGACAGAGGATTGGCTGATCCATGGAATAGTCAGAACAGTGGCAGTGTTTATTGGTTAAGGTGTCATCTCTGCGGGCATGGTTCCTGGTGCCCCCAATCAATTGCAATAGTAACATCAAAGATCATTGATTACAGATCATCATAACACACATATGAAAATGTTTGAAATATTATAAGGATAAATTAAATGTGACATGGAGACATGAAGTGTGTACACACCATTGGAAAAATGATAGCAACAGACTTGCTGGGTACAGCATTGCCATGAACTTTCAATTTATAAAATAAAAGTCTGTGAAGTACAATAAGGCAAAGTGTAAAACCAAGTATGTTTGTGTATAAGATGCAATATATACACTAGAAAATAAAGACTTATAAGAGGTACTCTAACAATTTCATATTCTAGTGGATACAGTAATCAACCAATTAGTAAATAGTACATACCAAGTAAAATATTTCTCTGAGTTATTATAAACAAAATCAATGCTGTTCCCAGTCTATCAGATATCAATAACAAATGCAGTCTTACTCTATCATTGCTATTTGGCAAGGGAGAGAACACTTCATCATAAATACAGTCATTCAAATATACATATATTTGCTAGTTTACACTTGAAAGTTGTTTTCAAATTGAAAAATTATTCTTCATTGGTCAAATGCTCTTTTTATTTTAGCTTTTCTTAAAGATATAAGGGAAATGTTGAAAGGTCAAAAAATATATAGTCCACTCCCCTGGGAGTGTAGAAAAATCTTTTTTAAATCTGTGAACATATATGTAGATGGACATGCTAAATTTTTAAGTTAGGAGATACACAATAAAAAGGTTAGGTCTCACCACTGACGTGAATTGAGGGGTTAGAGTGCTAAAATTCTTCTGGTTTTTATAGGTTCCTCTTTGAATCTATTTTCCATTTATCTTCAGAGAAATGTTTCAAAATATAAATTAACAATACAAAACCATATTAAAAAATGCAGCTCTTACCTGTATTCTCTCCAGGCTTCTTCCATATTTGTATGACCTTTCCTTAGTTACATCACTTCAGAATGCAAGAAACCCTAACTTAAAAAAAGTGGAAGAAAGGGTAAAAAGAAAAGTATAAGAAAAGTATCCATTGTATAACTTGCCTTTCATTCTTTTTACTCATTGCCTCATTTATAAAAATTGATATCTTTTGCCATTATGAAAATTTAGCCCAACTGTGATGCTCATCTTGATTTCTCTCCCATCTTCACATTTATCTTTTTGTTTTCAATGTTTCATTGTTATGTTTCCCAAAAAAGTCTTGCTTTTAAAACTACAGAATGGGCCCTCCCTGAAAGTGCAAGGGATTAAGTCTCAGTTCTATGAAGGTATCCGCACCACTGCAGCATGAGTTCAATCCCCAGCCAAGGAGCTGATCCACTTGGCACAGTAGACTTCTCCTGCTTCCCTCAGCATTGTGCTTCCTGTCTTGCGCGCTGCTTCCCTCAGTAGTGTGTTTCAGTAGATACACCTGCCCGTTCTGCTCCCCCCTCTGCCTCTGGTGAATCCTCTCACCACCCATCACACCTCTGGCCTGTACCCCAGCTCTTGTATGCACAAATAAATAAATCTTTGAGAAAAAATTACAGAATGACTCCAAAGATCCATGATGACCTTAAAACTGAAAATTCTTATGTCAGAGTTTCTGTGATCATAAAACAGCCTCTGTGTTGGTCTTTGTAAGCATGAAGTTGCACAGATGCATCTATAAACCCAACAATTTTTGGATTTTGGTGATGTGAGGATGAGGGAGTCCTTAAAGGTATGAATAAGAAACAAATGAAATAACACTATTTTGAAATTCCTTGGGTTAGGGGCAACCATTCAAAGAATACTTTGGAACATCATTCTTCTGTAAACACAGAGTTCTTTGACCTCAGGGGCTATAAAGCTGACTGTAATTGTATCTATAGAGGTATAACAGCTCATGTGAGCTAACACTGACCATACAGGAATGGTCATGTTGTGAATAAATTATTTTAATTCATAAAGTCTTTAAAAAGTTAAAATTGTTTTGAAAAAGCATGCTTAAAAAATAAAAATTTTCTTGAGCAATATTCAAATCAAAAACACTTTCTTTGCATAACTTGGGTTGTCAGTGTCTTTCCTTGAGTGTCTTGCAGACTTTTCCCTTCCCCAGTTAATTTCATTATGTTTTAAAGAAAGTAACTTATTTTGAATAATAATATTTCCTTACATTGATTAGAGGTGTATTGGTAACAGAGGCTTTATAAAGAGAGATTGTTGATGGATACTACTTACTGAAAATCTGCTTGTCAGCTGTACACTATATATATGTAGTCAGTAATTTATACAGATAGAGAAATTTCTTTTCTTTCAGATAAGATATTGAAACAGATATTGCAATTTTTCAACAGATATTGAAACTGAGAGACAGAGAAGTTTCTTGCTCAAGGTCTCAATAAGTCAAAGGTCAAGCTTTGTAGTCATTTCTATTTGACACCAAATTTCCTTTGCATTATACTGTATCACCTCTTATGTTCTCCTACTGAAACCATTTTGATTGAGTTGTAGTTGCAAATTTAATAAATTCTGTTATAATTTTAACGAATAACAAAACCTAACCCCTCCCAGTCACTTTTTCATCACTAATCGACACAATTACTTTATCTTTTTTTCTGTACATTTACCTCTTTATTGTATCCCATCTTTCCTTCTGGGTTTCTTTGCAAAGTAGTAATAGCTAGTAGTTTATACAAATGTGGAATATACTATGTAGAAGGGTTTTCTGTCTGCTACCCGCATGAAAATAGAAGAGGGATCTGGATAAGAGGAAAATCAGCATGGAATGTATATGTATTCCAGTACTTGTTTCTAGATACTGTAATTAAGCAAAACCACACCCTCCTAACACAGTTGTTAATATCCAATTCTGTGGTTAACATAATCTGAAAATCTCTACTTGGTTCAATACAGTGACTTAAATTCATTTGCATGCGTTCACCAATTTACAAAGTTCATTTGTGTGTGGAGACTCTCTGAATCAAAGGGCATATCATATTTTGATATTTTGAATGTAGGAAAATAAACATAAGCAAATATGATTGATTGCTAATCTGGAGGCCTTGCCAAAAATCTGCACCATTTTTCAAAGTCTTATTTGACAGTTAGTGCAAAGGGAGGAAGATAGAGATTGCTAAACAAACACCTTACTCAAAGAACACCAGCTATGAAATGGAAATCCATTCTCTTGAGTGCTTGAAGCCTGTCTTGCTTCTTACATTTATTGAGCACTTATTGCATTCTAGGTGTTCTGCTTTGCAAGGCTGAGCTCCTCATGAAGTTTATTCTTACTGAGTTTCCAGTTTAGGTTTCAGTATTAATTTTTAATCATTATGAGCAAGATGATAAGTTCTGCACAGAAAGAAATGTATACAGCACCATAGGCATGGGGCTCTGGAAGCATTCGATTTGTTGCCAGCCAGGGCTACCAGATCTTATCCTCACAAACAAAAACCTGCTTACTTCCTTGATGTACAGAGCAAGACAGAGTACTTAGGTTGATGGTCCACGTTTACCCTGGCCTCTTGTCTCCATATAATCAGTAGTTAGGTAAATAGGAGGTAGGTAAGTGGGTTAGAGGTAGTTAGGGCTGAGCAGGATTTTTTGGCTGCTTCAGGTGGAACTACATTAACACCGTAACAAAAATCCTTTCATCCTGCCCTGCAGAATGTTGTGAAATTGCTGAATTTCAATCTGCTTTGAAGGCTGACTTTATATAAAACCTTCAATTAATCACCAGGTGTAAAGGTAGCACATTTAAACAAACACCTAGTTAGTGCATCTCTAAATTTTTTTTCCAGTTATTATTTCATTTCTTCCTCAAACTTGTGACAGCAGGGCTATATTTATCAGTCCTATGGCTCAGGCAAAATCAGAAAATGCAGCTTGCCAAAGATCATATTCTCTTAGTGGCAGGGTAGATTCTCATTTGGGATTCAGGAGGTGTTTCCTCCACACTACACTGGCTCTTTCAAAATACCCTCTGTCCTCTGAGGGTTTGAGATGCCCATCTTAGCTGTGTCAAATAAGTTTATTGATGAGGCTGCAGAGTAGAGGAGGCCTCTAAATCCCAGAGGACAGGAGGAGGAAACCTGAATCAGTCCCGCTGGCCCATTGCCTGGATTCTGTGGACCCTTAGGTGAGGGCGCAGCTTCTGGTACTCAGTGTACTTATTGTCTCCCTTGACTAAGTTGCCACCCAGGACTACCTGGTAATTTTCTTCTTTTAGCTGCAGTTATTAAGTCCGACCTGTATGATCATGCTTTTCCTGTGATAGGTCATGTTGTGGTGACATAGTACTATCTTCTGAGGTTTTGACTGATGCAATGCTGCTTTAAATAATCTATATTTTAAATATTTATGTCACCTATACATTTTGTATAACTTAGAAGCGTTTCATATGAACATATATTTAAATGTAATATCTTTCTTTAACAATTATTGAAAATCGATGTGCAAATTTTTGTGCTGTGTATTCCTGCTGTGCAAACATGAGTATACAGAGTTTATCATCTCTTTAATTTTAAAGTAGACTCAATACAGAAAGATGTAGTGACCTATAAATAAGTTGGGGGAAAGATATAGACACAAGTATATACTGGTACTATTTTGGTATGTAGCTTTGACAGTATTACAGTACAAGCAAAAGAAGATATGCATTCGTTTTGTAATTTATAATTCACTCTTGCCACTTGCTGATGGACTGGGGAGCAAGTCTCCATTTCGTAGTCTGCTACAGTATCATTGTTAATGATGACAAAGGATTCCTTTGTATAGATATTCTGTAATCTGTTCAGTCCATCCCTAATTTTTGGCCAGTTGGGTTGCTTCAAGAATCTTTTGCTACTATGAACACATATGTGACAAGCGCTCCCTTAATCACCTTTCATGTAATTGTGTATGAATGTATTCACCTAGAATATATTCCTTAAATTCCTTCAATTGAGGATCAAAGTTGTGGTCATTTTAAGGCTTTAAGGTTTTTTTTAAGGTTATTGCCACTAAACAGTCCTTCAGAAGCCTTGCTAGAAACTTAGAATGTTTTTGTGCAATAAATACAGCCTACTGAGGGGACTACGTGATCAGGGCTGGTGGAAATGGTCTTATAGTAGAATGGTGCTATTGAGAATGTTTAGGGTGTGCCATACCATGAGTTGTACTGAGCAAATAGTAATAAGCTCTGAAAAAAATCTAATATGATTATATAAAATATAGTTGTATTATTTTGAATGATGTTCTGTTCTTTCCTTCTCTCCATGGTTAAAATTTCATTGCTTATCTCTCCCTCTACAATAGATGCTTCCTTCCTTCTCTCCCTCCCTCCACTACTTTGTCCCACTTTCCTTCCATTTTGCTATTTGGACAATTCTTGGAATTCCTTGATGTAAACATTTTATGCCAGATATGTCCAACCAAAGCATAGTCTTTACTACAAAGTAGCTCACTGGCTAGTGAGGGATGTAGATAAATTTAGACAACAAAACTGAGTAATAAGTATTGTGACAGAAAAAAAGCACTGAGTATATTTGTGCACACAAGAGGGGGACTTGACTCTCACTGAAAAAACTTTGTCTTTTGGGGTCTTCCTCTCCCAATTTGCTAAATTTGATCCCCTAATCCCTCTTACATTCAGCAAGTCACACTCTAACATCTCTTTAAGTGTTTCCATAACCTGTTGTTGCCTTTACTTTCCCAGTGCTATCAGCCTCACTCAGACCTCCATCACCTTGGCCAGGTCTATTCCAATAACATGCTAACTAATGTACCCACAACAAGTTTCTTAACACTCCTTTGATCTCAGCTATTGCTATCAGGATAACCTTCCTAAACCATAACTTTGAAGATTTTATTACCCTGGACAATAACCTCAAATGATTTCTGTTACTCAAAGCAGAAAAATCCAAGCTCTTTTGCTTCAACATCAAATAGTGACCTATTTTTCCAACCTATTTCTTCTGCTCATCTTTATCAACCTTCCTTGTCTCCCCTTCTACTTCAGTGAATCCCATCCATCCTCCAAGACTTGTTGGTATTGACACCCTCCGTGGAGCTGGGCCTGAACATCCTGCCAGAAATATTGCAGTTACTTTTAACAGTTTCATCTTGTGCTACCATTATTGTTATCCTGAATTTTTCATGCTATGTTTTGCTGCACTGAAAGCTGCTGTGAGTCACAAATACTGTTGGTATCTCTCATAGCTCCTATCAGAGATACTTAGAAAGAGAGCATCCCACTACTGTGGAAGCTGATGTTGATTTAAATGAACTGCTGTTTGGACAGTTCTCAAACTTCTTTGATTAGATTATATGTAAATATAATCTAGTAATATTGACATAAACTGGGTCATGTGTATCTCTGTTATTCTTCCACATTCTAATTTAATAACTAGAGTTGAAGACATTGAGCTGGGCCTCAGACAAGCTCTTGTTCCATTTTTTCATCCTTTGTTCCTACTAAGATGTTTTAGGGTGGGAATACCTCTTTCTCAGCATCAGGCTGCATAAATCCTCTGCCATGTAATACTCTTAGAAATCTTTTTGTAGAAAAGTATCTACAAAATAGGGGAAAGAAAGGAAGAAGGAAGCATATATGGGAACATATATAGGGGGTCAGTCTGTGGGGCTGTCCCATGGTAAGCAACCTAAGTGTCTAAGGACTGATAAGTGTATCAAGAAGCTGTCTATCTATCAATATACCTACACACACAAACACACATACATATACATATACATATATGCCTGTACATATATATCTATACACACACACATATACAAAACACACAGTGGAATACTACTCAGCTATGAAAAAGGCAAACTTTTGCCATTTATGACAACATGGATAGAACTAGAGGGATAATCTTAAGGAAAATAAGTCAGAAGGTGAGAGAAATACCTAATATAACCTATATGTAGAATATAGAGAAACAAAACAAAATAAAACATTAGACAGAAAATATCAATAGCACATCCTAGAAATCTTACTGTAGAATTGAGACTAGAGAATGGGAGGGAGAAAGGTAGAAGAAGGGAAGGTGAGGAACAAGTTTTGGAGGTACTCCAATGAACTATGGTGGAGGACTATGGATGCTTTGGTGGTGGGTATAATATGTAACATAATTCTGAAAAGCTGTGTTCCTATATCTTTAAATCATATACAGTTTTGTAAACTAGTATAATCTCAAAAAAATCTTCAATACTTTCATGGCTTTAACATTTGTAAGGTCTAAGAAGCTAGGCAGAAAACTCCCTGTGACATCCATTCCCAATTAACCAATTTTCTTTTTGGGGTCATATTACTTGTATATTATTAGTTCCTTGCTTGTCTATTCTGTCCTATTATATGCATATAAAATGTGTCTATCATTTTAATGGCAGTATATATGTTAATATACTTTATTATTTTCATTTATTAAACTTTTAAAGTTTAAAATTTTTGTGTGGTATATCCAGAACTACACATAAAGAACTCATCTTCATTTTATTTTATTTATTTAAAAAATTTTTTTAAAGATTTATTTATTTATGCATACAGGAGCTGGGGGTACAGGCCAGAATCGCCGGAGGTGAGAGGATTCACCAGACAAGAGTGGGGAGCAGAACAGGCAGACCAGCCGAAACACACTGCTGAGGGGAGCAGTGGGCGAGGCAGGAGAGGTCTGCTACGCCATGTGGGTCCCCTCCCTGGCCGGAGGCAGGGATCGAACCTGTGCTGCAGTGGCTGCGGTTTGCTTCATAGTGCGTTGCTTAACTCACTGCGCCACCAGAGAGGCCCCTCATCTTCATTTTAAACAATGGAATAGTATTGCATTGTTTGAGTGAATCATATTTACCTAGCCATTTCCCCACTGATATGCAACTAAATCTCTTTAACATGGTAAAAATGCTGCAATATAAACACTTTGAACATACGTTATTTCACTCATGTGGGAGTGTATGTAATAAGATAAATTCCAAGAAGTGAGACTGTTAAGTGAAAAGATGTGTACATTTATAATTTTCATAGATATTACTAAATTTTTATCTTAAGAAATTGCATCAATTTGCACACCCTCCAGCAATTCTGAAATTATCTATTTCCACATAGTCTTGCCAATGATGTCTTATTACACTTTTTGATATTTGCCAGTCTGATAGGTGAAAAGTAATATGTCACTGAAGTTTTAATTTTCAGTTACCATATTATGAGTACAGTGAAACATTATGTAAAAGAATAAGTATTTATTGTTCATCTTCTGTGAATTCTTTCCTTAGATCCCTTCCTATTGTGTTGGTAGTCTCTTATAAATACCATTGATAGCCATTCTTATTTATTAGAGAAATTGGTGCTTTGAACCTAAATTTCATGTTTCCATTACTATATTATACACATAAAACAACACTTCAAGTGATAGTTTCCAGAACTTGCTTATTCTTTTTAATATTTATTTATTTGCATCTAATTATACTCCTTTTTATTTCTTTCCCCATAAGGTTACATCTGTCTTAATTAATTTACAATGTTGATGAATTTTAATTTCCCTGATCTGAAACATGTTTAGAGTATCTCTGTGGGTGGGAGAACAAATAAATTCTTCCAAATTGGGAAGCGAGTTTGAACCCAAAGAACACAGAGGAAATGCCCATTAATAACACTTGAAGCTTATTAAGGGCAACATACACACAGGGATGCTCAGTGCATGAGCCAGCAGACAGGTTGATCCTGTCATGGCAGGATCTATGCCATTCCCTGATAGTGGTCTTATACTCTGCTTAGTACAGATGATCAGCTTGGATAAAACAAATGTGCCTCGACATCCAGGGGATCATGTCATGTTTGTCTTGCTCCTTATTCTACTAAGCTTAATAGAGTTGTCTATGGCACACAGGTTAATATAGATGAGGAAAACAATGGGGGAATTGGCTGTTTTCCCAGAATGTGGTAATTATTGGCCATGGAGGGACTTATAATGTTGTTTATATAAGATGGAGTCTCTTCGGTTTTCCTAAAAGTAACTTTCAAAATTTTCACTGAGAATAACCTTACCTCTAAGATAAATTTCCATTTTCAATTATTTAATCCAAATATTTGGAAACAAATTAACTTTGGTATTCTAGAATTTCACATTTGTATGGGTTTTTCATTTAAATCTAAGAATTTGAGACACCCAGATTTTTCTCTCTGTGTTTATGATAGCAAGTTGTAGTCTGAGTTCTTTCCTTCTTAACCTAACCAATCTTAACCTAACAGATCTGCTCTGAATTCTTTCTCTAGGATAGTGTACCCCTCCCTGCTATTCAATTGATCTGTCCCAGAAAGAAACTATTGCACCACTCTCACATGCTGCCTTGTTCACAGAAAAATTTTAGTGGATTATTGTTAACCAAATACAAATTCTTAAAACATAAAGAGCAGATTGTAACTGAAAAATCCTTTGTTTTCAAGTTATTCATGTGGTGGTTCAGCAATAATACAAAGCTCCCTTTGTCTTTGAAAAACAGAAAGAACCTCTTAACTCACCAGATACTTAAATCTACTGACTGTGATGGTTGGACTAACAAGTGAATCTTGGGCTGGCACAAAGGAAATACTATGAGAAACTCATTTTCAAGTCTGCTACATTTTTAAAAAACAAGCAGTACTTGGATAAAAAGTTGAGAGGAATTAAAGAATATTCAAAGGTTTACAGTGGGAATAATTCAAGGTCTTGGGAAATTAAGACAATAAAGAAAAGCATAAAGACTCAGGGTTATTTAGCCTGCAAAAGAAGGTCTCCAGAGTAATTTTATTATGTGTTTCTGGGTCACAAAATAAACATGGAAAGGGTGGTGTTAGGTGGTCTTTATCTGGGGATGAAAGAAAATGAGGACATAAAACATGAGAAAGAACATAGGTTCAAAACAAGAAAACACTTTGACTATGTTCCTCTTTTAAAATAACATCGTGCTCTTTTCTTTATACATAATATAGTTTACTACAAAGTTATAAAAAGAGGTCCAACATCTAGTTTAGATAATAAGCGTGACCTCTGACATCAGCGTGCTTACATGAAATTCGAGCTCCACCGCTCTGTTTGGATGACCATGGGCAAACATCTCTACTCTATCTTCTTGGCCTCATTCATCACTTCCAAAGGAATAATTATAGCATCCACCCACCAGCGTTCTTGGGCGGATTAGATGAGATAATGTAGATGCCCTATTTAGGATTAGTTTTATTTTAAAAGTCAAAATATCCAAATATTAGCGGTCTAAATAGGAGGTAAGTTGCTTTTCTCTCATGAATAATTCCCAGCCGAAGTCTGGGGCTGATGTGGTGCTAGACAGTTTCTGGTATCCAGTTTCTACTTTACCTGGTTGCTCTGTGCCAGCAGCAGGAAGCGAGTCTCAGTCAGAGGTTGGTTTCCAAGACAAGATTTTATTTATGCTTTCACTCCAACACTTGAATCAAACGGGAAGCCAATCCAAAGCACCCAAAGTACCTTCCTGACCAAAGTCGCTGCATGACATATTTTAGCTGAATCACCAGCTGAATCTGGGTGAAGAGCCATGGAGATGAAGGCAAGAATTGAACGATGGTCATGTGAAGTGCCAGTTTGAGGAGCCATAGGAGATTGGAGAGAAGGTCCAAAGGGAGCAGGAGTAGCCTGCCGGGCAAGGTTACCTTCGAGTCACTCTCTTGGAACTTCTCTCACTGGGGCTCAAAATGCTGGTTCTTATTATATTTCGAGCCCTTAGCGCTTGTGTGCAGGACAATCTGTACGGCGCACTTTCAACTTTATCAGCCTTTTTTGGATGTTGCAGTCCCTTGATGCTTCACTTTAGTCTTATCGCTTTATTACACTCACGAACATGTTTGAGCATGTTTTACATTCGTTACACTCTACTATGTCTGACATCCATTCTTAGCCATACATCCTTTGTAGCCACTTTTATATCTGCCATATGATTCAGTAATCCTACTCCTACGTATCCATCAGAAGAATGCCAAAACTCTAAATTAGAGGAATATGTACACGCCTGTATTCATTGCAACACTACTTATAATAGCCAAATTTTGAAAGTAACTTAATTGCCCTAGGACAGATGAGTGGATTAGGAATATATGGTATAAATACATAATCGAATACTCAGCAATTATAATAATAATAAAAAAGAGATGAAATCTTGCCATTTGCAGCAACATGAATGGAACTAGAAGGGATTAGGCTAGGCAAGGTGAGCCAAAAGGAGAAAGATAAATACCAGATGGTGTCACTTATATGTGGAATATAGAGAAACAAAACAAAGGAACAGAAAAATCAAACTTGGCTGTAGAATTGAGCTACCAGAGGAAGAAGGACAGAGTGTGGAGTAAAAAGGGAAGGGGCCTGTGGACTACGGAAGAGGAATAAGGACTGTGTGTAGTGATGGAAGGATGCAAATTTATACCTTTGAATCATATACAGTGTTTGTAAGCCAATATTACCTCATTAAAAATTAATGCCAAAAGGGAGAAACAAGATAAAGGAAAGACACAAAATAAGATCATAATGAAAAATTTACCTAAGCAACCAGTTTTATGTACTGTAGTCTAAGTAAAATAAGAATCTCTTTTCCCAGTGAGGCATTTCTATGTATATCTGAACAAATGAAAAATTTGTCAAGAAAATAAAAACTACGTACATTCTTTTCACATATATTCATGTCACTTATAATCTTCCTCCTGAAAACCTAGACTCACAACAAAGTGTGAACATTATAATTTATATGTTAACTTAGAAGTTATGACATCATTATACCATAACATTGACATGTTATTAACATTGGTGAATAGTGTGGTTCAGTATTTATTCAGATACTCAAATATTCCTCCCGATCTGTTAATTAAATTTTATGGTTTTACTACGATGAGTCTTCCCTTCATATTTCTTGCTATTTGAGGTAATTCTAAGGTATACATTCACTTCTAGTTTTACAGGGAATATTAAAATTACATTTTGAAGTGGTTTTTGTTAGCATGTTAAGAAAAGTCTATTTTACAGTATCTCACCATATTGAATTATAAATTCTAATGTTTGCTTTTTCAATTCTTTAGTTTTCCAAATAGATAATGATATCAGTTAAAAATGATTATGGGGCCTCCCTGGTGGCGCAGTGGGTTAAGCAACGCACTATGAAGCAGCCACCACAGCCACTGCAGCAAGAGTTCGATCCCTGCTGCCGGCCAGGGAGGGGACCCACATGGTGCAGCAGACCTCTCCTGCTGTGCCCGCTGCTCCCCTCAGCAGTGTACTTCTTTTGATCTGCCAGTTCTGCTCCCAGCTATCTGTGGTGAATCCTCTCACCCCACCCCCACCCGCCCCACACACACACCTCTGGTTTGTAACCCAGTGCTTGTATGCATAAATAAATAAACCTTCTAAAAAAATGATTATGTTTACCTTTAGGGTAAAGACAACTTAGGAGTTTCTTCAGAATGATGGGATTTTTCATGGGTTCTGGTAAGAAAATTTTATTTTTTAAAAGATTTATTTATTTATGCATACAAGAACTGGGGTACAGGACAGAGATGTGTGGGTGCGAGGCTTCATCAGAGTCAGAGTGGGGAACAGAACAGGCAGATTGACTGAAAAATACTGCTGAGGGGAGCAGTGGACCAGACAGAAGAGGTCTGGCCAGAGATGTCCCTGGCCAAAGATTGAACTTGTGCCACCATGGATAGGGATGTTTCATAGTGAGGTGCTTAACCTCTTGTACCACCAGGGAGGCCCTCTGGTAAGAAAATTTAAAAATTTTAAAAAGTGAAAATCAGATCTTGATAGAGATAGTTTGGTAGTTCTAGAAGTATATTTTGCCATAAATTGGAGGATTGAAACATAGAACCTGCTGAAAAAGGAATTACTATTTCCGAGGAAAGGACTTAATAAGGAGGTAAATGTGTGAATACTATGAGGATATATGTTTACTAATCTTTCTTATATGATACATAAAATCAAGAAATTGAAGTGCAGAGTATATCTGAACTAAAAGAAATTAGCTAAAATTTTATCATTATGTTGTAGAAATAACTAAACCACACATTAAAGTTGAAATATATTTTAAAAGTCTAGCTAAAATAAGTCACAAGAATTAGCTAAACTTCATTTATAACTTTACCTACTAATCTGCTTTTACTTATAGTTAAGTTTTCTTCTGGTAGTAAAGGAAAATAATCTAGACTTTGAACAGATCAGAAAGATGTGATTAAGAACTTAATAACTAAAAAACCAAATAGCTAAAGCTCAAGTGCCTTCAAAGCAAGTTTGTTTTTTCTTTTTTTTTTTTTTTAATTTTTTTTTTTTAAAGATTTATTTATTTATGTATACAAGCACTGGGGTACAGGCCAGAGGTGTGGGGGGGGTGAGAGGATTCACCACAGAGAGCGGGGA
>JAGFMF010011386.1:3476670-3547639 GCA_019455555.1 Galemys pyrenaicus
CCTGGCCGGCAGCAGGGATCGAACTCGTGCTGCAGTGGCTGCGGTTTGCTTCATAGTGCGTTGCTTAACCCACTGCGCCACCAGGGAGGCCCAAGTTTGTTTTTTCTTATAAGAGATTAATTTGTAGGTTATCTGCAAATATAGTGGAAATTTTGGAACAGAGGCTGGGAGCTCTGAAATGTTCATACTTTAGAATCTAAGTTATTGTACGTGTGTCTTATTTACTTCACCCAACAGTCAATTGAAAGGTATGTTTAGAGGAACTGGTGCTTCAAAATCCATCCATCCATCCACCCAGCCACCCACCAGAGATGTGCGGGTGCATCCATCCATCCATCCATCCATCCATCCATCCATCCATCCATCCATCCATACATACATACATACATCCATCCAGATATATTACTGCATGAGAATAAAAGCTAGGATATTTAATCATGTGCTCCAGGGCAGTTTCCTCTCATCTTGGTTCCTCTCTAAAAGAGGAGTTAGATTAATTTGGAGTTTGTTTTATTTTATTTTTTAAAGATTGAGTTCACTATTGGTAAGCTATTAGAAAAATGCTTGGTTCATAACACATACATACACAATAACATACATACACAATAAATGATAACTTATTGGCAAATAAGGATTAAACCTGGATTAAAACCGGATTAAAACCTGGATCTGTCTGTCTCCCCAGTGCCAAACTTTTTAACCTTTTACATTCTCAGATATTTGAAAATTAAAGCTTGAATTTCATTCAAATCTTTAGGAGACTAAATAATAAAATGTCAGCTGATGCTAAAATTGGAATCTGTTGAATTCTTGAATGCTTTAACTTATTCTACCCTTTCATTGACTCCCCAAAATGGCATAACCAAAAGCTTACAAATCTAGCCAAACTAACAGTAAATTATTTCCTTTCTGAATGATGGTCAGTCCTTTCACTGAAAGTAAAAGTAACATTCATTCTCTGATTTCTTGTTCTATGTTTCCATATGTGCTTTGTGCTTGTTTTTTTCTATTGCTGCTATAATAATTATTGTTAAGAATCTTGATATGCCAATAACAACACAATTAAATTTATTGTATATGTAGTATATGTGCTAGATTACCCTATAAAATTTCATTTAACTCACTTAACAATTCTGGAAACAGAAATTCCTCTCTCTCTCTCTTAATGCTTGCTTTCTTTTCTCTGGTTTAGTTCCCCTAGTATTTCTACCACCAATTCATCTGTGCACCATCACCATAGTCCCTTGTGTTCTTCCTGCCCTTTGATCTCTTTCCCTCTCCCTTCCCTGCAGAATATCTGATTTATAATTGTCTCTTTACTGTTGTTTGGTTTTGTCTTTTTTTTTTTATTGTTATTATTTCCTCCCTTGGTCCCTCATTTGTTTTCCCTATATTCCTCCTATAAATGAAACCATCCAATATTTTTCTTTTTACCTCTGAATTATTTCACTGAGCATAATCCCTTTTAGCTCCATCCATGTTGCTCTGAATGGCATTATTTTATCTTTTTTGATTGTTGCATAGTATTCCATTGTGTATATATACCACATTTTCTAGATCCAGTCATATATTTTTGGGCATTTAGGTTGTTTCCATGTCTTGCCTATTATAAATAATATAGCGATAAACATAGTAGTGCAAGTATCCTTTTTGAATTAATGCATCTGTGTCCTTAGGGTAGATCCCTTGGAGTGAAATTTCTGAGTCATATGGCAGCTCCATTTTTAGTAGTTTGAGGAACCTCCACACAGCTTTCCATAATTGGTTGGACTGGTTTGCATACCCAACAGCAGTGTGGAAGAGTTCCTTTTTCAGCACATCCTCACCAAAATTTGTTGTTGTTAGTTTTTTCAATATATGCTAATTTTACTGGTGTAAGGTGTTATCTCATTTGTTTTTGATTTGCAGTTTGCTGAGAGATGTTGAACATTTTTTCATATGCCTTAAATCAGGGATTCTTAATGGGGACACTTTTGCCCTCCGGGGGATGTTTGGCAATGCCTGGAAAGAATTTTGATTGTTCCTACTTGGGAACTGGCATCTAGAGGTGATAATTATCTTACAATGCACAGAACAACTCCTTACAACATAAAACTATCTGGTACAAAATGTCAGTAGTACCAAGGTTGAGACACCCTGAATAAAGTATAATGATCTCTGTGGATTAAGGAAGCTCAGTGTTTAGGTAACTTGCCAGTGGTTATTGAGCCTTAAAATGACAGAGCCAGATATATCGAGAGAGAATTCCTCTCAAAGGGAATTTCAGTTTAGAGATAGTAAGAATGATTTTATATACACATCAGCTATACAATTATTTTAAGGACTAATTAAATGAAGATACATCATCCTCAAATGGAATGTTTAGTAGGAATTTCAGACCTTGCCATGACATTTGAAATACTTGGTCTAGAGAAATATAATTGTAACCATTAAAAAAAGAAAAAGGGGACTCATATCTCTTTCATTTAATTACTTTTTTTGTTTGTTTGTTTCTGAAACTGTTGTCACTGGATGTTAAAACTTGAAAAAAGACATGGGCAAGCAGATACAATAATTCAGGTTTCTGAGAAGAAAAAAAAAAGTTTCATTATAGCATCACTGAAAACAGCACATTATAGTAGAATCAAAATTGATACCGAAGAAAGACGATATTAGAGTGGTAAACTAGCTGAAATGCTAAACAATCTTTCAAATGAGTTAACTGCAGTTTAGGAAATATAGAGAATATAGCTATTAAAAAGCAAGTTTGCCTGCTTACTGGGCTTATTTTAAATGAATCACTTTGCATTTTGTTCCCTCTTCAGTTCAACATAATGCACTTGAGGATACATTTACAATTTTCTATATATTCTCACATAAGCAGTTTACAGATAGTGAATCTAAATATTTTAGACACTTGTCCATAGAGAAAATGCTTCTTCCAAACCATTTCTTTAGTATTTCCATAGTAGAAAGTGTCAAACTGTGACAATGAATGTATATGGAAACTGAAGGACAAAGTAGGTGGTACACCTATGTTTTGGAACCTAGGGGACAGATGAAACAGTGATATTTCTAACTGCAAGTGGAGTTAGAACTTGGAAGATGGTGCTTTTAGACCAAGATTTCAAGTGTAATTAATTCCCTGATCCACCACACCAGTTTAGGGTGTTCCTACCATTTCTAGAACACACAATTACTCATTTTTTTTCAATGCATTTACAACATCATTACTTTTTTTATAATTATCTATTTCCTCTTAAGACTGTAAGTTTTGTGAGGACAGGGTTTGTGTCTAACTTTGGCAATATTAGCTATTTCCTGAATGAATTCCTGAAGTACAGTTTTCCTTTCACTTAACGGTAGTTCCCTTAAAAGAGACCTGCAGAGCATACAAAAAAGGTCAAAAGACAAAAGCAAGAACTTTGTGGCTATTTTGATTATTGCTTTTACTGTGTGTGAGTCGGCAAGGTCACAGAGGGGACATGACCGCCCACGAACCTGAGACCCGAGCAGCACCATTGGCCGCTCCTAACGCCACCTCCCATCTTTGGAATGTACATTCTGCCCGCGCTTTTTCAAAAACAGTCTCCAGAAAATAATGCATTATTGAGACCATTTGGACTGGATAAGTGACACACCCTTTAAACCTCCATATAAACTTCTACGGTTTAGCGGGGAAGGTTCAGAGATTGTCTCTATTTGCTGTGAGACAAGCCTCGGAGGCACTTTCCTTTACATATTAAGGCTGCTTCCTCCCGGTGTGGGGTGGCCCGCCTCAGGTTCTGTGGTCTCTCTTGTGCTTGGTGTCTTTTTATCCAGGACTGAACGCATCTGGAAGGTAAGCAATTGTTCTTCGGCAGATGATGACTACTTCTGGTATTAGTAATATTATAATTTTTAACCTTTTTATTCTTCAAGTAAATAATAAGTAATGAGTACATTTCTTCTCGTTGGAAACTATTTTAAATTTATCTATAAAAGCCTCATTATTTATTCGAATATTATTAGCATAAACTAATGCTCTGGGGAAAAATAACAACAACGAACTTATGAGCACAAGGAGCAAAAGTATGGCATCTAGCACTGCAATTCATTTGCAATATCAGGAGAGGTAATATGCACTTGGAACTTTGGAAATAGGTGCAGCTTCACTGAAAGGTGAACTGCAAGGGATGAGTAGTTGGATTCTCTCCATCTTGGTCTGAGAGCATGTGAGAGCTGCTTGAGAAGTTTTCACCCACTGATTCCTGATTAGAAAGATCATACTGATTCCAAGTGCATATGGAGTGGTCTAGCTCTGTGAAAGAAGGCAGCCCCAGGAGTGAACATTGCTATGCTGAGTCAGGACTGGGTCAATACCTTGTCGAATCGTAGTGTGACAAAAAACTTGGCTGCGTGCCTCACACTTAACCATTGGCCCTTAAAGGCAGCAGAATTGTCAAAAGTCCTATTGCTTAACCTGTGCTATGGGGTTAGAAAGAGGCTTGTTCAGGGCCACACACTTGGTGGGTTGCTCAGGTAAATTTCAAGTTCAAATGTTTGGCTTCTTGATTTAATTCTCTTACCCTTATACTGTGCTGTCCCTGAACTGTGCCAAAGAATGAGTGACTGAGAAAAGCTGTATGAATATATATGAATATGCGATTCATTCTTACTCTCTGGGTTATAAACCGAGCTGTTTCTTGGTGAACTACAGGAAAAAAAAAATAGTTATTTTAAAAAAGCAAAGCCAAACCAAACCAAAGTAACTGTCTGGGATTTTATGTCCAGATCCAAATTAAAGTTTTAAGTCCATTAAACCTTGTTGGTGATATATCTAGAGATATATTAAATAACAGACTAAACACACACTGACAGCATGCTAAAGTATAATTCTTGTAATTTGAAGGATGGATTTTTTTTTTTAAACGATAGTTCTATAGCTAAGGAATTTAGAAAATGTACTAGCTTTTAAAATGTATGCTTATAAATATGAACAGAAATGTAAAAACCCTAATGCTCAACTCGAAAAAGAATAGCTCTGAGAGTATTTTCAAGTGGAGAAGTACACAACCTTTTATTTCTAAGGTAGCATCATCTCTGGAGATTCCCAAGTAAAACTTAAATAACATACAGAAAAGGAAATATATAAACAAGAGAGGCAAATGGAAAGAAAAGTCAGTATATCCACTTGATTTTAATGTACAAAACAGGGAAGCTAAGGGTATATTTTGCTGTTCTGTTAAACAGTTCTGGTTGTAAAACGTAAGAGGAAAATAGTCCCAGATGGAAAAACACCAAAAAGAGTTCATTCCTGCTTGGTTTCACACTGTGCATTAGATTTCTGTTGCTGCTTAAACAAAGCACAAATGTGGTGGCACTTAACAAAAATGCAGTATCTTACAAATCTATTTGTATGATGGGAGAATGACATGGGTCTCACTGAGCTAAATGAAGGTGTGAAGAGCTCTGCATTCCTTTTTGGAGTCTCCAAGGGATAATTAATTTTCTTTCCCTTTTTCCAGTTTCTGGAGGAGACCCATATTTGTTGAGCCTCTTCCTCTACCTGGAAACCAGATAGAGCTTCTGTGACTATTGCTCCACAGTCCTGTCTTCCTCTGACCCTCTTCTGCCTCCCTCTTTTACTTCTAAGAACCTGGTTGTTACCTTGAGCCTACTTGGGTAAGCCAGGATAATCTTCCCTTCAAGGTTTTTAACCTTAGTCATATCTGCAAAGTCCCCCGTTGCAGTGTAAGTAATGTAGTTTCAGGATGTGAGTGAAGGGTGTTATTATATCTGGCACAGTCCATGCAGTTACTAAAATAAAAAAATTTAATTGGGTCTCTCCTAGTGCCTTTAAGGAAACCTTGAAATTAATATATGCATATGATTAATAAGTGAAATAATACTAAAAGATTTACCTACCACTTAATATTACTCTCTAGAAGTTACCACTTTATAGCTTCAGAGTTTAGTTCTGATGGTTGGCCTCATGACTTCATATAAATCATGTCTACTATAATTCTTTACTTATCAACACCAGTGCTTTCTAGGGACATCTTGCCATGAGACATGTGAGGAGTTAGCTCACACTGTTCTCATGCCTGTCACCACTCCTCATATCACCTCCTAAAAGAGTGTGTATGGAAATAAATTTGTTAGTACTTTCAGGCCAAAAAATTCTTTATCATTCCCTCTTGCTTGATTAATGATTTAGCTGGGTAGAGAACTGTATGTTGAAAAAAAACTTCTTACCTAACCTCAACAGCGTTACTTTATTACTTGGGGTTGCTAGTATAGCAAGCAAACAACAAAATATGATGCTTCTGATTCCAATTTTTATACATGCAGCCTTCTTATTCCAGTTGGCTCAGAATCTTCTAATATCTTTTAACCTTTGGTGTTATGATGGTTTATAATAATATGTTTGGGATGGTTCCTTTGAAAGTCATCTTATTGATAGCAGATGGGGCATACTAGATTACATGTGCTTTCTTTCAATTCTTGAGAATTTTTGTATCTTAATTCTTTGGTTATTGTCTTTCTTCTTTTAGAATTCATAACAATTGCACTTTCTATATTGATTCTTGATTTTGATTTTTTTCCCCCTTTTTGTTTTCTTTTGATTTTAACCTCTTGCGGAGTGAGGTGTTTTATTTTTTAAACTTTCAACTCACTTCTTAGGAAATTATTTAACATCCAAAGTCACATTCTTATGTCTTGATTGTTTTTTATTATTATTATTTTTATCTTTGTGTTCTTTGGATACAATATTTTCTACCTGAAAACACTTAAAAGTTTTCTTATATTTCCTAAACATTCTCTCGTGGTTTAGAGGACATTCGTTTTCTATTTATTTTGGCCTTTCTCTTTTATGCTGCAGTCTTAACTCAGTTTTCTGGTGATCATTCTTTGACCCTTTATATTTCAGACTGAGGGAATTGTAAGGTTGATGGTGTCTATTATATGTAGAGATTTGTTGGCTGGAAATTTTACTTGTAGTAAAGAGGCAAGCCAGCTGATTTTTCTTTTGGCAAAAAGAACAAGGAGGGCTTGTTTTGTGTCATTAGTGTGAAATGCCTGACTATACTTTACCCTGCATGAGAATATAGCTAGAAGGGATTATGCTCAGTGAAATACACCAGAAAGAAAAGGAAAAATATCTCATGGTTTTACTTATAGGAGGAATGTAGAGGAACCAAATAAGAGACTAAGGAAAAAAAATTACAATGAATTAAAAATCAAAACCAACAGACAACTATAAATCTGAGACATTCCCTGGGGGAGGAGGAGGAAGAAGGAACAAAATGTGTGGGGAGAGCAGACTATGGTGATGATGCATGGGTGAATTGGTGATGGGAACTTCATGGGGATGAGAGATATACACTGTAGAAAAATGAAAAAGAATGTAAATATATATAAAAAATTAAAAAATGTACATGAGAATATACTGTTTCATATACAGGACTTTAGTAATACTTGCTAGGGATTTAATGGAAGGGCAGATAGGACAGTATAGCATTTCAGTTTTGCAAGATGAAAAAGGTGTGTAGTACACATGTTGTAAAATGGCTAAGATAGTAACTTTTACGTTAATGTGACTTTTATCATAAATAACAGAAAAAATAATTCAGCTAAGTCAACTTGCATAAAATTAAGAGTTAAAATGTAAAGTGTACTGGAAATAAATAACATAATCGATCATACAAAAAGTACCATTGAGAAGCAGTTGCATTGTCAGAATAAACACAATTTTTGTTATTAAATACTGAGTTATAGCATAGTTTACGCCTCAGGTAACTAAAATCTAAACTAGAGATGGAAAAAGATTAAGTCAGGAAGGAGGCTGGAAAGGAACTATCACAGTTATCTAGTTGACATCTTAGTAAAACAATATAGAAGAGACAATTGGGAACAAAGACATTGGATTCACTATGGAATTCAATGAAGGCAAAAGGAATAAATGATTGATGAGTAAAAGATAAACTTGGCTCCTGGACAGATGATTATTACATCTTTAGTGTAATTTTCTCCATGACAGGAACCCCTTTGCCAATTCTAGGAGAAAATTTTGTGGTGATGTGTTGGATGTGAAGAGCATATGATTGATAATTCTTGCTCAGTATAAGAAATTATATATATATTATATATAAGTATATATAATTTTTGTATAATATATATAATTATATATAAACAAATAATATTTTTTGCTTATGCCATTACAATAAACTTCAAGAAAATTTTAGATTGTTTGAGCTGGATCTGCTCTTAGAAGTCCATCTTCCTATTTAACAAATATAGTTTTATAGTACCCTGATTTAGCTTGCTTTGACCTGTCCTTGAATTATTAAGTCAAAGTTTCTGAATGTTACCCTTAGGACTTTCCCCAAATGTGAATCTGCCTATTTGCCATAATCTATGACTAGAAACCATTGTTCGTTTTACAGCACCCCTGCCATGAACAGCAACAGTAGCACAGCCATCGTAGTCATTATTGTAAAAAATTTCCAGCCAAAGGTTGGACAGAAGATATTATTAAAGCTATAACTAACCTTGGCACAAAATTAAGATATAGTCTATCTTTTAATTTTCACACATTTTTTAATTTAAAAAAGTATTTTATAAGAGAAATGGCTCATAGCAAAATGTGAAACACTTCAAGAATATGTAACAGAGAACCTCATAACTGTATGTCCCAATGTCATCTAGTTTTAAATTTTCTTTTACTCTACATATTATTTTGATTATTGGAAACTATCCCCTTTATTACTGAACTGCCGAACTGGAAGCAGGCACAGGACAGGCTGAATGATAGTGCAATTGCCCAACTTGATGTTTAATCTCTTTTTACTTAATGGGAAACAAATAATCAGGACCTCCTTCCTGTCCTTCCTTAAATATTTATTTATTTATGCATACAAGAACTAGGGTACAGGCCAGAGGTGTGGGGGGTGAGAGGATTCACCAGAGACAGAGTGGGGAGCAGAACAGGCAGATCTACTGAAATATACTGCTGAGGGGAGCAGTGGGCGAGGCAGGAGAGGTCTGCTGCGCCATGTGGGTCACCTCCCTGGCCCGTGGTGGGGATCGAATTTGTGCTGCAGTGGCTGCGAATGCTTCATAGTGCAGTGCTTAACTTGCACCACCAGGGAGGCCCCTCTTCTTTCTTTCTTGACTCTTACTTTCTACTCCTTAAAATCCAAGTCACTAGAGTTTAGGTTGGTGAAGCAAAACCATTCCATTTGCTGTGTTGCTTCTGAATTAATTTAATAGATTTAAAGTGCCCCAATATCACTCCAACTGGGACATTTTGAGTGAAGTGGGCACACTAATAAACTGTATTGCAATGAACATGGGAGGGATCCTATATTTCCAAAAGATAAACAGTGGTGTAAACCAGCATTACCTTAATAAACATATAAATTATACTGTGATAACTGGCAAAAACGGGGATTGTCCTGAGCAAATTGGAATATATGGTTATTCAATCTATATAGCAAGATCAGGTTTAGTCTATCTCTGAGAGCATCTTTTTAGATCAAATCTAGTTACCTGTAAGCATATGAAGCAAAATGATGTCATGATGCTCCCAATTCTCAGAGGTAGATTATTCAAATATTTGGCTCTGGGTCTGTGAGTGGAGCCACCATTGCTTCATAGAGAATGAAATGAAATGGAAATATTTAGTTAATATTTTTTACTATTGTTTTAGATAAGCATTTAGACATTTGCATATTAAATATTAGTATATTTTTGTACTACAATAGAAGAATAAAGTAGGAACATGTCTAAGTAGGCAAGTAATATTTTTGATTTTGATATGCATTGATAGTAAATATCCTGGAAAGAATTTCTGAAGTTGATAATTGAAATTTCAGGTATTCAGATATATGCAAAATCAGCTTACTCAAGTACTAAAAATACAGGTGTATCAGAATTATCCTTGGAAATGATAGATCTTATTTTTCCTTTTGAAACTACAAAAATAATTCTTTAGTTTTTGTTAATAATTCCTAAATTTAAGTTTTGTTGAATAGGAGAGCAAATATTTTAAGCTTTTTTTTTTTTTTACCCTCCAAAGAGCTGTAAGAATTAGTTTAACCTTTAGTACTTAATGTGATATTTTAATTTAGGGCATCCTTGATTGGTATGTGGGGAAGAAAGTCTTCCCAGATTCCTAAAGAATACCATTTACTTTTGGCTTTATTTTGTAGAGGTGCCAACAAGTTTGAAGAAAAGAGACTTTTATATTTAGTATAAAATTACAGTAACACCTTGCCAGTAACCTAAGTAAGCCCTCTGAAACAGAGCCCCGAATTGGAATTATGTGGAAAATTTCTCTAAATAATTTTCATACAGTCTCAATACTAAATCCATACCCTCAACAATGAATTATTCCACACCACTGAGCTGATTGATTTTTGATAAGTATGTGGATGTGTATATATACTTGAATATATATACACAGTTTTCTCTATGGAGAGAAAATTAGAAACAAAAACTAGAAGGAAAGCAGGAAGAGCAAATAAGAAAGATTTAATACACATATGTTCTTAATGAAAACTCTCAAGTAGCAAGAAAATTTTAAATGATATCCACTAACTACTGCTAAGTAATGACAAGATGCAATTTACTTTAGAAAGAGTTCCAGTCTTTTAAAGTAGGTATCTGTATATATGTTTTAAAAAGTTGGTATTAAAAGTGGTAGACTTCATTTTTTTTGGTAAAATTCACTGCAAGTGAGCACTTCATTCTTTCATAAAGTTCGATAAATAAAATGACTTTGTAATATAGATTATACAAAAGAAAATATAAAATTATGCATCTTATGTGGTATATGAACATAAGAACATCTATTTGATATAATTTTCCCCCAGAACAGGCCTTTTTTAGACTTGAATAGTGAGTCTCATGAGTATGAATGTGGAAAAATACAGAATAGTTCTGGTTCCCTTGGCCTCAGTTTATAGGACAGTTCTCAGCTGCTGTGTATTTAAAGTGATATGTTATGTCATTTTTTTATTAGAGGATTCCAGAAGTGCTGACTCAGTGTCACATCCTGGTACATTTCCTCTGGAAGTTGATAAGGTTGAACTTGGGAACAGCTGTATGTACATGGATGAAGCGGTGGACAGGCTGTTAAAGGTCCTGTGGAAACCAATGATTAATCTAGGTTTTAGTTATTAAGAAAAACAGTACATTCTCCAGAAACAAAGAAAACAAGGAAGGTGCTGAAGTTTTATATGAATATACTGTCCTCCCCACTCCACTAATCAAATATCATAATAAATTTGAGTTTTCAAAGACCATAGAGAGAAGAACAATACTGAAATAATTTCAGCCTGGGGCGGACACGACTAGGATTCCAAACTCTATACCAAACACATTCCTGTTGACAAATTTCGTTTCCCACTTGACTTATGAATGACTCATTGAGTTGTTGTTATAACCTCTGAGTCATTTTGCTAATGTGGAAATATGCTATTCAAAGTTGTTTACTTTCTCTCCCTTCATTTCTTTGGGAACTGTAAGCAAACTTGATGAGACTTATGGTCAGCTAGATAGTCATTTTCCTCTGCTGAAGCTAAGTGCTTGGTCCTGCGCTCAGTCCTTATTTATCACTATTGAGAATTTTTAACAGTAACTGGCCCTGGCCAGTACTTCTGGTTAGTGAAACAACTTTGCTATTTTTTTTTAGATACCTCAAGCCCTGGGAACCTCTGTGTAACACAGGTGCCAACTTCAAACTGTGACATGGTAATTCATTGATTTACCGGCGCTTTCAGCAATTTTTCAGGCCTTGGACACAGGGTAGGTGTGGTAATCTCTTTGTCTGGCCTGATGAACTTCTTGCCAGTTTCTGTCTTGTGCCTTCAGGGCAGATAAAAAGAGAAGCATGGTGTTGAGGGAGGGAGGGTGGGAAAGAGGTTGTAATGAGTCAAAATTCACATTCTTCCCTCATCTGAATTTTCACATGGGAGGAGTGTCACCATCTTAGAGAGCGGTTGGCGGAAGTGCCTTTAATTACTGAAGTCATAATCCATATCTTTCAAATGATCTATGGCATTGTAGATTATTAATTTTTTTTTGCTAAGGCAGAGGACGTTTGCTGCTAATAAATAACCTCCTGTTAACTTGCTGTCATTTCATTATGATTTCTTGGCTGGGGAAGGAACACGTAAAGTTATAGTTAGTAGGCTGGAAAATTCATGTCTTGTCTTTTCCATGTTCTAAGTAACTTAATGTTACATAACTCGTCTGAGATGTCCTTCACTCCTTCCCTGTATGGAAAAGAAATCTGCTAATCCCTTAAAGCAGAGCTCAAATGTCACTTCCTTTCTAGTAACAACTTTTCTCCCTGAACTCTCTCGTCAGAACTTTGCTCTCATGTCTCAACTCTTCAGCATGTGATGCTGCCCATGTGATACTTATCACTGTTCAGTCAGTTATGTGCCAGCCTCTCCCTGTTGCTAGAGGATGAGTTCTTCAAAGGTAGAGCTTCTCTTTTCTTTATTTGTGATCACCAGTGTCCCTAGAGAATATCCACTGCTTAGTAATGCCCAACAGATGTTAATGTCAGAACCAGATCAATCAGTGCCCAGTTCAATACACTTAACGCCACACCAAGCTATTTCTGAAATATAAACCAACCGACCAATAAAACAAGTAACAAACATTTGTTGTCTTTATTACTTGTTTAATATTCACCTCTCTTTAACTGAAACATGCTTTTCTTTGCCAGTGTGTAAATGCTGAATGGGGCAAGACAGTGTTGCACATATTTCTGAGTTTATTTTTGGATTGTTTCCCAGATTTCCTTTAAGCTATGGATACCTACCTCATGTTTTTTAAACATAAATATAATATTAAACATAAATATATAGGAGGACCTCCTTGGTGGTGCAGCAGCTTGAGCGGGTTGAGTGGCCTCTCTGTGAAGCATCCACAGCATAGCAACCCGAGTTCGATCCCTGGCCAGGGAGGGGACCCACATGGCGCAGCAGACCTCTCCCGCCTCACCTGCTGCTCCCCTCAGCAGTGTGTTTTGGTGGATCTGCCTGTTCTGCTCCCCACTCTCTCTCTGGTGAATCCTCTCACCTCCCGCGACTCTGGCCTGTGTTGCAGCTCTTATATGCATAAATAAATAAATCTTCTAAAAAAGACACATAAATATATAGAAATTTTGGATGAAAGCTGTGAGCAGTTGAGACATTTATGAGATAAGTGGAATAAATAATGAGTAACATACTGTACTTTGATCAAAAGTTTGGATAAAGAATTAGAAGGGCTTTTTTAAGCATATGATTTTGTTCATTTCTGAGTTCTTGATACTTTGTGGCCAGTTGTCTCATAAAAACAGTTGGTCCAAATTAAAATATGAAAATCTTTTACTTAAGAACTATGGCAACTCAAGAATGGTTGTTTAACTTAACATTCCCATAGTAAAATGCCAATTAAATGAGTAGTTTGATTCTAACAATAGAAGCAGCAACTTTGCTGAATCAAAAGCAATAATAAATTTTGTGGACTAAATATGTCCTTGATCATCCAAAAATCTCCTTATTGTTAGGATACCTATATATATGCACATGCAGTTAAATTCATTTATCTTTGATATTTCACTCACAATAAACCATGAATTTTCTTTTTTTATTCTATTTTTTAAATTTTTAATATATTTTATTTATTTTTTCTTTCTTACAAGGTTTGCTTTCTTTTCTAGGTATAGTCCCTATAGAATTTCCACCATAGTCCCTGTACTCTTTCTGTCCCTGCCTTGATTCCAATCCCTCCCTCTTCCCTGCAGAATACCTCTGATTTGTAGTTGTCTGTTTATTTTTGTTTTGTTTTGTTGTGGTTTTTTTGTTGTTGATATTATTATTTTTTCCCTTGATCCCCTATATTCCTCCTATAAGTGAGACCATTGGTATTTTTATCTTTCCTTCTGAGTTATTTCACTTTAATAATCCCTTCAAGCTCCATCAAACCATGAATTTTCTTAAACCATAAGTTTACATTAAAAATGTCAAATTTGTCAAGTTGAAGACTGAATATATTTTACTAAACCATTTAGTACATTGACTTATTTATCACTTTTAAATATCTGGTTTTATGGTATGTAAATCTCCATTGTACTCATACCTTGTGCTAAAAGTGTCAGGGCTGAGCTTGCTTCAGCTCTGCTTTTATTTTGTTTCTGATTGAGATTTTTGTTATGTCATTGCTGTGAGGTTCCTACTGAAATACCTCATGTTTGGAGTTGGACTAACTTAAGATGGTTTCAGGTTTATTTGTTTTTAAAGACTCTTATCTAAGACAATCACAGTAGCATTATCATGTCCCTTGTTTTAAATGGATTCTCATTTGAGTTAAGATGTAAACCATTATTAACCAAATTCTGATTTTCTAGATCCTGAGTCTTTTTTAGAAATTAATACTTATGAAAGAGATTAGTGTTCCTACCAAGTTTATCTCTCTCTCTCTCTCTCTCTCACACACACACACACGCACACAAACACACACACACTTCTGTTTCTCTGGCTATTTAGGTTGATTTTCAGTGTACTTTATGACTAGAACAAGCTCAAACAAACATTTATACTTTGAATAAATCTTCATCATTTCAACATATGAAAACACAGTTTAATGTATTGTCTTATATGTGAATTGCTTACACAGTAAAGAAGTAAAAGCTGCCTCTTATAACAGACATGATCTGTCAGCCATCTCGATAGCTTCCTGTTACAAAAGGAAGAAGCTGTCCTCTCCGCTTCCTTCCTCCCTCCCCACAAAGAAGAAAGATGCTATCTTTAACTTTTGACACTGGGCAGCCTGGCTGTCCTTGCTAAAACTCAGACACTTTCAAGTCAAACTCAAACACCTCATCTGGTGTTTCTCAGCTTTAGGAATTAGGTCAGCCTTTAAATATAGAGCAACTCCTTATTTAACAAGCTGAGAAGATTTGGAACCATGTCAAGTCTCATCTTCATGCAGTCCACTGACTAGTTCTTATTAAACACAATTTGATTAATTTTATTTAAAATGTCCCAGTACCTGTGTGTTCCATTTGTTCCACACATCACATGTCTGCTCCTCTTTTGTTTTGGACCTTTTTTCTAGTTTTTCTTTTCTTTCAGGTGTGTTCCTTTGCTCACACATTTCAACATTTCTATGAAGTTTTTCTGACTAGAAAGGAAAATGAGTCATTTTTCCTATACCTTCATCTCCTCATCTCTCCAATGGGAGTACTACTCTTGTTTCACAGAATTGCCCTGAGAATTTTGTGTTCCCAACATGCTTGACACATGGCAGACATGTAACACATATGATTTCCTTATTTGTCTCCCTCATTTCCTCCCTATTCTTCCTCCTCAGTAGCATCTATCACCAAGTCACCTTTGAATGAGTGCTTTTTACATTCTCATTGAGTGAAGGGATATTCCATAGGCTGATTATAGAGGGGACTTCTTTTTGCATAGTGACATTCTAAACTATCTGTGTAACTTGGGATGAGTTGTTCTTTGTGACTTAGCTGACTAGGTATATTGTTGACTCTTTTCAAATAATGCAATGAATTATTAATCTACATTAGAGCATGGTATACTGAAGCCCTGGATTTGTGCCCAGAGAATGATTATGTCACATTATAAGCATATGGTTGCCCAACTTGGACAGTGACTTTGTGCACGTGCCAGGTGAAACTTTACAATGTTTGTTGGCATTTTGCCCTTCCATTGTTTCTCTATTATTGAATGATTTTGCTGCTTTTTGTGTGTGTGTATGTGTGTGTGTGTGTTTTGTTTTATCCTCACTCACGTCCAATAAAACATCACTGGGAAAATGAGCAAGGTGAAGGAACAGGTTGCCCATTAGGTGGCTTCATTAAGTGCTAATGCTGAAACCTATTAGGCACTATCCGTGAATAGAGGTCACAGGCTTTTTATGAAGACTCAGTTTTATCTCCATTTGTGTTTATAGACTATAAAAGATGCAGTGAGGCAGAATCTGTTTATGTAATCCCAGGGGCTCAGGAAGATTGTATTAGCTCTCCAATACAATAGATACCTGTCACTCACCTGTCACAAGGCCCCTTTCCACATACATCTGGTTTGAAATTCCTGGAACTGAAATCCTCAGTAGATTGATAATCATAAGTTATTTATACCTCTAAGACTACCTGATTTCATGATATGGCTATGATCTAATTTCTGGATGAAAAATTAGAAAGCGTTATTAATCTTTTCAGATATTCCTAGATAGTAACAATACATTGGTTAAAACCAATATCACTATCTTAAAGATATTTTCCTACCTAATAAATGTGTTCTAAATCATAAGAATATATATTTTGATCATTTTTAAAATTTAGATATTTAGACGAAGTGATAAAGTAAAAGTAATCTATAAACATTTATTTTTAATTTCTCAAATTAACCCTCTCAATTGCTTATATGGGGTTCAGTGGTAATAGGTTGGGGATTATTCTGTGAAATCTCAGGCATATGTGAAAATTTGTTTAGGTATTTTCCTGAACACATCTGCCTGGTTAATGCATCAGGCTTGTGAGCTGCTGCTCTGGACTCCTAGAGGGATCAGAGAAAAAGATCGGTGAGCTTCGCTGGGGAAAAAATAAGCAGGACTATTGCAAGGAAGAGCTCAGATGAGGGCCTGGGAGGGACAACTGAAAGGAAGAGACAAACAAGACTGTTCAGGCGCAATTCACTGAGGGCCTTACTTATTATGGATCTAAACTCTCAGAGGAGCTCCAGCTGTACTTTCAGAGTGGGAAGGAAAGCTATTTGGGAGGCAGGAATTAGGGTTGATCTGGATTCTGCATTAAGCAGCTATATGATTTTGGATAATTGACTATTGTGGAAAAGACCTCTATTTCCTCAGTTATACAATAATGGAGTCAACCACTTAGGCCATCTTTCAACTGATAACATTTAGTAATTCTAAGATGAAATAACCCTATACAATATTCTCTGTGTTTGAGAACATTTCTCAGATCCTTAGGAAGAATGGAGAAAATATTTGTGGTTTTCTTTGAAAACTTGATCAGTTTATTTTTAACTTCTGATTTTATACTTCCAAGTTGACTACCACCTCTATGTGAATTTGATTTATAACTGCCTCTTTATTGGTGAGACATGACCTGGAGTATTAAACATGATTTATGAATACTTTCAGAAGCATACATTACAACTTTAAACCATCAGATTTGATAATTAGAAAATTCATACCAGACTACTATTAATAATTAGATATTCTGGCCTCTGTATTCTTTAAAAAAGACTGCCAAGTCATTCTAACTGTACATCATATACTTTCTTTTTACCTTATGATTCTTGTTTTCACCAAAAGCATTGATAAAGTAATGAGTGGTAAAATTTACACCAAAAAATTTCAACAAAACTTTTCCCTATCTTTGGTTTTCCATTACTTATTCTTTCTTTTTGCTTGATTTTATTAAATTTTATTAAATAAATATTCCTCCATATTAAGGATTTAAATGAAATCCTCTGCTGGATGTTTATTATATGATGCTTATTTTCTATTATTTATATTTCAACTATATGAGAAATTAGTCGTGAACAAGAAAATTCAAAATACACACATCAGGTATTACCATAGAGATGAAATGCATCATTTAAATATCAAATGAATCAAAAAAAATCTGAAAAAAAAATGTAGAAATCTACATAAAGTGAGCATATGGACAATGATAGTGAAAAGTGCTAGTTTCCCTAACTGGAACATATACCAACATATGCTACTGGCACAGATGGAAAAATATGACATATTCTCTAATAGATTAAAATATTCAGAGGCACAAAAAATTCCAGTAGATTAAGGAAATTTATAACCCATTATTTAATCTGATTGGAAACTACAGAGCTTTGAGAGTGAAAATGCAAAAGGAATTGGTTATAAGGAGTTCCAGAACCATATAGTTAAGTGTCCAGACTCCACAGAAGATAATTGATTACACTCCTGAATAGAAATGATGCCTGTGAACTTCAGCTGAATTTGAACTCTCTTGATGGAGTATGAGTAAGACAAGGACAGAGTTTTTATGCGTTCAGTTCTGTTTCTCTGTGGAATTAAGAAAAAGGAAATGGCAAGTGACCTGAAATTGAATGAGACAGTGTGACCATTTCCGTGAAAAAGTTCATCTGGTTTACAATGGAAAAGAACTGAAATGGGATATTTTGCTGGAACAGGCAACGTTTATAGCCACCCAAAGTATTTAAAAAGAGCAAAAAAGATAAACATACTAAATTATTCCAAGAATAGCACATGTGGCCAGAAAATCACGGCTGTTGTTTGCAAGTTCCTCCTTAAGATCTGAAAGTTGTATTACAGCTAACAAGATGACCAAGAAGGATTGTTGGGAAATTGGAGGGTGCAAAAACACCTCTGTTCCTTTCCTGACATAGGAATTTCCAGCCTGTAAGGCAGGTAAAGAAAGACAGGGAGCCAGCTAACCCGGCTGACAGCCCTCTTTAGAAACAAATAATAAGACATGCTTATGTTGAACCATGTCCAGTACAGTTTCCTCCTGGTCATAGATTAGAACTTTAGCTATCAGGAAAGGCAGTTCCAAAGGTGTAAAGAAATAGTAGATTGGAACATGACAGATTTAAAAACAAAGAAACAAAACAGACTGTTAGCAGTCTATTTAACATAATGAGGTTATGTGCAAGATCCATTTTAACATGATTTAGTGTAATTTAAATGTTAATTCTTTTAAATCAAGATTTAAACCAGGTTGGTTGGCCCCAAAGACCATCTCATTACAAAGCCTGACTTCCATGGTCATTCTTAAATCTCAGTATTCTAAGGAGTCTGTACTAGACCTTATTTTATTCTCTTGTTCTTCATGCTTTCTGGGCTATCCCATGCAACCCAGTGACTCAGTAAACCAATCACTCACTGATCACTTTCATATCTACATATCTCTCTCATGAGCTTTCAATCTATCCATCCAGCTACTACTTGACTGCTTAATTCTACAGACAATTCAAACTACCTGGAATAAATGCATAATTTAATCCTTCCAATCTCTTTGCTGAAGTTATAGCTCCTTCTGTGATGCTGTGTGGGAACTGTAAACATCAGCAATTTTTTTTGCCTTGTCCCATTATCTTCCTTTCTAATGTATATTTCTCAGATTCTCATACTGCTAAATTTAGTTTTTTATTTTCTATTGCATGTATGCTTTGTAAACTTCCTTAAATGTCTTCTGGAAAATACAACAATAAATAAATAAAGTAATAAACGTTAAATACTGTAGCAGCGAAGGAGGACAGGTCTACAAACTGGTATGATCTCTCCAGGAGATGGCGCTCACAGTGTATTTTTGCTTTTAGGGTTTTAGGTTGAGAAAAATTCATTTCCTTGTATCGATAACTAATTCAAGGCAATATATTGGGTTTCATCATTTTTCAGGTAGTCCTCTGGTTTATGAAGACTTTACTTAATGATTTTGTGTTTTTATTTACCTGATTGGGGTAGTGTTTGGGAGTGAAAGTTTAGAAGGAACAAAATTTATGATGGGGAGAATTTGTGATGTAAAGTTAAGAGAAGGCATATACCCTAAAACCCTTGCTACTAAAATTCAAATAAACAGAAATTAATAATTGTATTATCATCAGGTGGCAAACTTACAAGCTGGAGAGCAGAAGGGAAGCTAGAGATCTGGGGAGAGACAGCTAATAACTGAATAAATACATAGGTTTATTTGAAAAACAATGAGGCAAAAATAATATTTTAAAGATAATTGTGTAGGGTAGTCCTGGTTCTTCTTTTATAAAATGTATCCTCTTGGGTAAGGACTTTAGTTTGCTTCTCCTTAAAATCACGAAATTGAACTGGATCATCTCTGTGGATACCAGAACTCTAAAATTCTTTGATTACCAAACAGAACTATAGGGTAAGGGAAAACACTAATTGCAGTTCAATTAGTGAAAGATATAGGTTAAGAGAACTTACATGACCTTATGAAGCTAACTTACAGAACTAGTTTGCTAATATATGGAACTGTGGGTCATTGGTTTCAAACCTGGTTACATAGTAGCTTCTCTGGGGAGAACTTTAAGTTATAGTAAAACCAAACTTAATTCTCTGGAGGTAGGGCCCAGATATCTGGATTCTTTTCTCTTCTCTTTCCAGATGGAAAAGGATAAGTTTATAACATCTCCTTACTGATTTCTTCCATTATTTAATTCTGAGTTGTAGTAGACTGAGGTGAATTTTATGGCTAGTTACTTGATTTTAGTGTTTTGTCCCAAATAAGTCTGCACATGTTTGTTTTTTGAGTAAAATGATCATCTTTATATTCCCTTCTATTATATTGGGTGGCTGAAATTCCTGTTGAGAGATACTAAGCAAAAAACACCAGGAAACCAAAACTGTTACTGGGCAAAACCAAGGCGTGCCCAGGGACCCCAAACTTTTATGGGGAAAATTCCATTTTGTCCTTTCTAAGGGTTGTATCACCTGTATGTATAAAAAAAGCAAAGTAATCAGACTAGTGTGTGCAAATGTTTTTAACTGGTGAGTTTCAATGGGAATCAAGAGAGGGAGTAGAAGAGTAGGGGAAAGAAGCTTTTGAAAATACAGATTCCTGATCAAACTCTGAAATCAATCCTCTCCTCTGGGATACTGACTTAGCCATACAGACAGGACTCAAAGAGGAGTAGCCAAGGCTTAAAAACAGCCGTCAGAAGAACGAATCCAAGGTTCCTCTTGACAGGAGAGACAATAGTTTGTGCAGCGTCCAACGTGATAAGAGGAAAAGAAAGAACCAGAGTTCAACAAGTACCACTCAAGCATTATCCAGATTTCCCATTTATTCCAAGATTAACTCCCTTTTGGAGAAAATTATGGAAGTATATACATTTAGTTATAGACCATCTAATTTTTGTTACATGAATTCCCTTTTTCACAGATGCCAATCCTCCCATGTAAAATTGTCTTTGAGGTTATTTTGGAGAGAAATTGTTTAACTTGTGTATTCTGGTTTATGATGATAGGCTCTGAGAATCTTGAGGTCCTCATTTCCCCAGAGGTTTTATGCAGATTATGTTGCTCATATTCCTAGGAAACCATAATATATCTCTCTCTCTCTCTACAGGAGAGAGGTAAAGAGAAATGATGTGGAAATATTTCACACTTTATAGCCCATAGCTTAACATTTATTATTTTTATATAGTTACAGCTCCATTATCTGTATTTTGTGTGTCCCTTTCTCACGCTTTTCTCTCTCTTCTTCCCATTCAACCTGATCCTTTTTTTTTCTGTCTTCATTTACAAAGCATGGAAAAAGTGAGACTTACTTTCTTCTTTTTCACATTTCACTTCTGTTTCAAGTTTATTTTTCTCACAATTTTTATGTGCTTAAAATGTTAAAGGTAGTTACTTTGTTTCTTTGATATGCCACTGGGGGAGCCTGAGATAAGCATATTCAACTCTTTTAGACTCTATGCAACCTTCAATTATCTATGTGTCTGTGGAAGCCTTCTGGGAGGCATTGGTATGCAAGGGCAGTACTTGAGACTGGTTCCAATGGTCCTTCCTAGCATCCAGTCCTGAAACAACAAACATCCTTTTGCTTTTGAAACTGGTTCAGAAGAGAACTGAAAGCTCGAGGCCTGCTGGTTGAAGCATTGGAGGTGAGCCGACCATTTGCTTAACAAAGTAAGCTTCAGTCTACCTCTCCAAGGCGCTTTCATCTGAAAACTGGGTTTGGAACCAGTAGAAAGGAGCTCTCTCCAGTGGGATTCATTACTTCCTGGTGTCAGATGGGCACAAAGAATAGACTCTTTTGTGTTTTTCTGCTATTCACATTTTTAACCACATCTGAAAACAGAGGTGTGCTTAATAATGATGCCTGCTACACGTATCATTTTCTCCAACAGGTTATTCAGATTTTTATTTTCCCAGAGCAAGGTGAAACTGCTTTTCAGCTTAGCTCAGTAAAACCTGATGCAAAATAATACGAAAAGAACAGTCCTTCATAACGAGAAAGATAATTGGAAACATACAGTCTCTGCTGCTCCCTTTGAATTCCCTTTAATTTTTTTCTGTGGCCCTTAAAAGCTGTGGTTTTCTCTTCTGAGGGCAAGGGGTATGAGAGGAGCACTTTAGCCGCACAGATACTGTTAAAGTCAGAGCATTTGGTCTAATGCACATTTCAGGAAACCGCTTGGTCCCCTGAATCCCCATTTTTTTTGTGATTGATGAGAACTTTGCATTGATTTACATGCCCACTTGATATTTGAATCAATGTTTATCATCATTACAGACACAGTTCCACCTCTCTTTGCTGACTTAAAATGAAAAAATACAGGAAAAAACAAGCACTGTTTTTGCCTCCAAATGTTCATAACACTAAAACTCCACTTATTGATCTGACCCACCATTTCAACAACACATTGTTCTTGTTCAGAAGCGAGTCTGATCAACTCCCTTCCTATGCTCAAGGGGGAAATGTCTGTGCATAAGATAGTAAAAGCATCAAACTCTTAATGTTTTGAACCAGTTCATGCCAGAGCACTTTCAAAAACCATAAAATTTGATTTTTTTTGTAATGTAAGAGCATGTAGGAGCAATGTTCTTCTATCCTTGAGAGGACTCTTCTTAAAAGACAATAGTTGAAGGAAAAGAGATAACAATATTGCAGGTTGGCATTCACTTTCTTCTTATCACAACTCACTAGAAATAAAAACATAGTTTAGGGAGATTGGGTCTCAAACCCTTTTGAGGCATAGGGGGAAAATTTTCCTCCTCCTCTGTGTTCTGCTTGGGCTGATTGAGCAAATGCATTAACAGACAGATTAGCAGAAGAAAAAAATAACCAATTTAATTACTTACATGTGAAGAATTTAAATGACTGTAAACTGTGGAGTAATTGGGACAGACTGAGGGTTATTCTTGAGCAAATGGGTTAAGGGCCTGCCCATCAAGGAAAGAAGAGGAGGTCTCACTTGAGGGTGACTTGTGATAATATGGATGCTCTAGATGATTACTGTGCCATAATAGAGTTCTCCCCAATAATAAAGAAAACCACTTGGTTCCCTATTTGCCCATTTTTCTGTGCTTAATGAGAATCAGTCACAAAATTGAACAAAGATTATGATGGGAGAGAATTTGTGATATGAATCAAGAGGAAGCATGTACCCCAAAACCCTGGCTACTAAAATTTAATGAACAGAAAGTAATAATGGTGTCATCATCAGGTGGGAACCTGAATACTCTTCATTCTTTACAGGAATGGTGATTCTTTCCTTTGAAGCCTTCATGGTCTTGATTGTCCTTACATCTGCATGCCAAGTTGACATTCATACTAGGAAAAGTCTGCTCTGAACATCTTGGGAAAAGTTTATTTGAACACTTTTGGAAGACCTGTCCTTCAGCAGAAAATGCCCCCCCCCCCAAAAAAAAAAAGAAAGATAAAGACAAATAGCGAAAGACTTAAGAGTGAAAATGATGACAACTGAATGATAGGTGTGTAGAAATTGAAATTTTCAGTAAATAAGCATTTTGTTAAATACTGTATAAGATGGTACCTAATTAAAAGATACACTTTCTAACTTTCACAACATTTTGCATTCTGATTATTATATAGTAGAGAAAAGAGGAAGTAGAGGGACATTCTCATTTGCTATCAGTTCTGAAAAGCAGGAGAAATTAAGCTGGAATTGTTTTCTCTTTCTCCCTCTGTCTCTTATCTGTAGCTTCACAACATGTTTAAGGCTTGTAAGAATGTATTTAAGAATTTATATGAACCCAAGGAACACTTGAAGACAGAGAAAGAGACTTTCTTTCTAAACAACAATGGGCCAATTTTATAGAAGAAAGAAGAACAAATAATTCTATTTGACAGGGCTTTCTTTATGACAAGATTGAACATGATGTTGATTTTTGAATGTAGAAACAATCAGTAGTTCAAAACTATTTATCGTGAGTAAGGAGCAAGATAATTGAGTGAATATGTGTGGGGGAGGAAAAAGAACTATCCCTTTGCCATTTGTTCTTCCTCTACAATAAGACAGATTGATAGAAAATGAAACAGAAATTTAATAACATGTATACCTTCCCTAGATGTAAGACTACTCAGGGAATCTGAGTAACTTCTCAGTGACCCGAACTGTCATCTTAAATACTCCATCTTCAACTAATGACACAAGAATGTTAAGGGAGAAAGGGAAGGCCAACAATGGGAGGTTGTCAGATAAAGTACAGTAAATGAGAATATGGCTGTGAAGAACAGACCTTCCTAAGATGTTCAGAGTAGGCCTCCCCTGTTTATGGCAATTTGGCGTGTGGGTTATTTTGAGATGAGATCAGTGGAGATTCAGCATACTTATGAAAAACAGCACTTCCTTAAATATCTAGAAGAATGAAAAGTGGGGGTCTTACACAAAACTAGTTTTAATGAATATTTTTATTGAGTAAAATATTATTCTACTGACTAAATCTATGCATATGACAGGGTAAACGTCTAATTGTTGAGCATCTGGTTTTCATTATATGACTCACCCTTTCCATGTTATGTGAATCCCCCTCTTTTCTCTTTGTAGCCCCAGGCCTTTATCTCATGCTTAGCTCAGGAGGTATATAGACAGAGATATAGATGTAGACATAGAAAAGGGGAGGGAAGATATTCTTGTTTTATTCTGCTCTTTAAAAAAGATCTTTCAACATTTTGTCATTAAGTATGATAATTGCTTTAGTGCTTTTTTAGAGTTCTCATATAAAAATAAGGAAAAATCCCTTCTCACTTGCTGAGAGTTTTTCTCACAGATCTGTATTGAATTTGATCAAATGTTTTGTTTTTATGCGCTGAGATGATCATATAATTTTACTTCTTTAGTCTGTGTTTTGGAAAGTTCTTGTCACTACAGAGTTGCAGAATAAGTCATCTAAAACTCAGTGACTTAAAATAACCACCACATGTATATTAGGTCTATGAATATCCCACTGGTCAAAGTAAGTAACTTGACTTAGTCCTAGATCCAAAGGAGGGGATACCTCCATGTCACCAGAAAGATGAGTGTAAAAGTTATATGATTAAAGGAATGGGTAGAGAGAAGGACTAGTAAAATGATCTTCCACACTCCACTCCTTGGCTGCAATTATTCTTAACCCTTTTTTGCAAAATATGTTCCTGTTATCCTAGAATCTTACAGTCCACAACATGAGGGCCAAAGTCAGATGAAGATGCTGCTCCTCTTGACTTAAAGACCTATAAACAAACCAATAAAAACTAAATTATCTCCCCTGTTTATAGGCAACATTGAATTATGGAAAGGAGGGCCACAATAAATGCTCTCAGATAATGGGAGAAGGGAGGATTGTTACAGTCATTAATCCCAGGCAATTCTGAAATTTACGGAGAAATTGCTACCATTTCCCCTGGATGGATGTAGAAAATACTCATCAATCCACTTTGCTATCTGAGAATAGCTTTCCATCAGTTGTTTTCCTGGGCTTTTGCCTTTGCCCTTTGGGATATGATTCTTTTTCTATTATCCTCTCTTAGGATAACTTTTTGGAAAGTTCTTAGGAAAACTTTTGAGAACATGAATTTGTGCAGAGCAGGTGAACAGTTTCATTGGTGTGCTTCCTGCCTGCAGAAAGGTGAGAACTAAGTACGCTTTAAAATCTCAGACAAAATAGGTCCTGCTCAGCAATGCCTTTTGACACTTTTGCTAATAGAGAGCTCTTAAAAAGTTTGTCAGCTAAAAAGCTATTTAAGTTTGCTTGATTTTTGTCTCTGTAGTTCTTTTAAAGACTTTTCTTGCTTTCTCTAGGCTTAATTATTGATATTTTTGTCTATGAGGTTTTCATAAGACCAAATCCTTAAGTTTTCTAAGATTTTGTAATCAACTGGAAGGTTCTAATAAGTGCCACACTCATTTTTTTCATAGCTCTTAACAACTGGCATGGCTAACTTCATTCTTAACTTGACTTTTAAATTGGTAATTACCAAACGTAATCAACGGCCAGAGTTATGATTTAATCTCCTCCCCCACCCCAGTGTGTGTCATAAGCTGAGAGTCTTACTCTCTAGAGAGGTACAAATGAGAAGCAGTTTTATTTTCCAACCTCGCAATTCTGGGCTCTTTATAAACTTGCTAACATCTACTTGTGAACCTGCCAGTACTTTTCCTGGATATGCCTGTGTCTTGTAATAATGTCTTATATGCAGCAAAAAGGTTTTGCTTTTAACAATCTGCCTAGAGAACATCTTTCCCAAGATTACAATGTATTAGATACATTTTCTTTCATGTTGTAGTAAACCACAGTTTTGTCACTGTATAACATGCTTCGTCATATTTCAGTGGTTAGTGTTAATTCCTTTGCCATTTTTCAAGATTTATAACATTTGTTTTACCCACAGCCATCTGGTCCCAAACCAATATTATATATTAGGACTTTGTTAAAGCAGCACCCAGTTTCATTTGGTTCACTATTGCAACAGTAATGCCGCAGATAAACCTTCCTGAAATTTAATGCATTCAGCGATAATCATTTATTGTCACAGATTTTCCGGGTCAGCTGGAAGGGTTCCATCCACATGTTTGTTAGATTGATCTTGGGACAATTGAGTCTTCTGATGCTAATGGCAGAAGTACTAGGTGTCAAAGCCATCCATGTGAGCAATTTCATGTGAGCTTCCCCTTCCTCACTGCTAATATTTCATTGGCAGAAAAATGCATTGCAAATGTCGAGAGAGGGAATGAAAATTTAATGGCAAAGGGTATGAATACAAAAAGAGTTGAAGAGGCAATAATATACTCTACTACATACTGTTTATGTGGTGAATTGCATTGATTAATTGTTCAGTTCAATCATAATTTCAATATCCAAAGGAATACCAAACAATGTCATCATTTTGCTTCTTTTTGTTTTTCCAGAATGTCTAAAAGATATTACTGGGAACACTTAAGGTTTGGATTTAATTTTAAAAGTGATTTATGCCCACTACTAAAAATTATTAGAATAAAAAAACTGAAGTAAAAATTAAAAATTAAAAACATCTCTACTCACGCATCTCCATACTCCCAATTTCCACTCATCAGAAAGTCAACTTATATTAGTAGTTTCTTGTGTATCTTTTAAAAATGACATCATTTATGTGTCTTTTATTATTTACTATGTAATTTCTCTTCTAACTTTTTATATTTCCATTACAATCACCCCAATTTCATTATTCATCTGTGTGTTCTGAGGTGAGCGGACTAGAAGTTACTTTGAGAATGCTGTCGAGAAATTGGTTTTCTTCTACATATTGTGGACAATATGTTCATTTCAGAAAAGAATTTCAATAATGATGGTTGATGATGGTGTGTGCCCACGTATTTTTGTGAGTATATTACTGTCATTTCAACCCAGTGTTCTTCAATCTCAATAACTATATCAGAGAGAAGGTGCGTAGGTCAGTTACAGATTTTGTAAATGATCTGCCATCTTCAGTGACAAGTAATATATTTTATTTTAGCATAAAGTGTATGAATGATATCTCATTGCTGAAACATATAGAACAAGAGGCTAGATTTTTAATGTGAAGTGTGTTATAGATACATGAGATAGAAGATTATGGGAAAGAAAAATGACCTAGGCTAACACATTTGAAGCTTTCTACAATATAGTCCTTTATAAAGTACAGTATAAGTATACTTGAATATAGGGCTATTTTTGGATTCTTCAAAGTTCCTTATTACTAAAGAACCACAAGATCTTTCTGAAATAGGGCTTATCTTGGATAATGTTATAATGTCCTTTATGTCTCCTGGCTTACTTTTTGCATAATTTCCTTTCTCCCAGAGAATACTTTACTTAGTCTTTCAGGAATTCTACTTCACCTTTCCACCTCTGCAAATGTACCAGTATTTAGTTACACCTTAAGTCACCTTAAGGATTCAGAATCAGGATCTCTGATTCTGAATAGACAAGATGTCTTTCATCTTAATAAAAGGAATATAAATAAATCTTGAATGTGCTGGGAATTTCTGAGCACCTTCAATCTCATTTTGTAGGCTGAGAAGGATGATTCTTAATTTAACAGAAATAATTTCAAAGACAAACTCAGAGATAACATTTTAACAGGGTTCCTGATTGACATTTAGGCCCAAGAAATTTTTTTTGTAATTGAATAATTTGGTAAAGAACATCAAGGAAAAATATCTTAATCTTTTTAATTGCAAGATAAACTTTGGTTTTGAAAATTTCCTCTCACCCAAGTTTTCTGTGGGTAATGTAACTATTTTCTACTTTAGAGAGATAAAGTACCTTCTGCTATGATTTAAACTTTTGGTTGGTAAATAGGTTTTATTATACTTTTAATAGATTTTAACAGATTTGGTTCATAAAGCCACATCAAAAATCACAAAGGTTAATACTGTGATGACTTCTAGGCCTGACACCCTGATCTAGTTGGTTTGCAAGTATTTTAAGTAGATGAAATAATTAAAAAATTAACTCACAGTAAGGGGCAGAGGAAAATATCTTTGTGATATTGATAGTGCATCTCAGCTTTGCCATGGAGTGTCATCATCATTGTCATGGTCACTGGTCTTGAGATACAGTAGCTATATCCTTAGGACCTGTGGTTCCATAAATGACATTTTTGATTCACGAAAGATTAATCCAGTACTTGGAACTATCTAGCAATTCAACTTGTGGGGGAACTGTTTTCATGTTATCCATGTAGAGTCTACCTGATAAATCTTATCTTTGTGAATATCTGGTTTGAAAATTTAAATTACTCTTTTATAGCTCATTATTATGTATAATTGTTCAACTTAGTATCAGAAAGATATTTAAAGGGAGAGTTGATTGAAGATAATACTTAATAGCTTTCCTTATGAGATAAACTCATTCATTAATCTCTTTTCCTTATCTGGTAAACTTTACATTAAGATTTTAAATATCAGTAGTCTATAAGTCACTATTAAGTTATAAGAGTGCCATTGTGAAGATGAGATTATGTTAGTGGACTTTTACATCACTTTATTCAGAGATTTTCTTACTTATAAAATAATAGTCATTCACTTATAAAATCAAATTATTACAGTTGAAGACAATTTCAGAATTGTCACAACCGTTTTTATGTATTCAGGGAATGAAAGAAAATAGTGGCAAGAAAAGTAAATAAAAGGTAATAAAACTAAATAATGACTTACAGAAAATGAAAAGTGAGAAACTTCTTGCAAATTCTACTTTAGATTTAAATGTCTACAGTTTTAGCAGATGTTACCCCAGAAAATAAAAGTTTTGGTATTTTAGTACAACTGACATTTTTGGGAGCAGACATGGCCTCATTGGAAGTAGAGAATGTTGATGATTAAGTGGAATGGCAGGTTTCAGGAAGCTTCCTATTTAACTTATGTTGAATTAAGAGGCCTCCATGTTTCTCCGCAATCTGGGACAGTTGGATCATTTATGCCATATGAATGGAAACTAATAAGCCACCCCCTAAGTAGATGTTGGCTCTGCCAGGCAAAGAATTGCAACTGATTCAAACAAAGGATTATTTGGACAATGAAAATTGTCAGGTTGGTGTGGTAGAGATGGAGAATTTCTTTGATAATATTTCGCCACAAAGTATCCTATCTCATAGAAGATGTGTAGCTGAGTAGTTATTATAAGAAACAGAAATTTTCTCAAAGTATTAATAAATTAACTAAGCAAGGAAGTCATTTGACTGACATGGCTTTAATGCTTTAGTTAGACCCATGTAAGGAGCCCCAAATTGATGTTGTAAATACCTCAAGGTTATAAAGTCAAACTGTCAAGGACAACCCATCATAAATAGCCAACCAGGCTTTCATCTGTATCCACTCAAATAATTTTTTTCTTGCTGCATCATTTTCTCTGTATAAATCTTTGTCCTGGTTCCTGTCAGTGCAGTGCCCCTAATTGCTTCTGGTTTAGTGCTGCCCAATTAAAATTGATTTTTGCTCAACTACTTTCTTAAAATTTTTAATATGCTTCACTTTATCTTTTAATACTACCTAAAGTCAAGGAGGGATTGATGGGGGCAATTAAGATTACAGGGATTTTGTAAGACCCAATAGTAAGAAGGTCAGCTGGTTCTCATAGGTGTTGGAAAGAAAAAATTAATCATGTGTTTTTCTGTGTCTCTCTTTTTGTGTCTCTCTCCTAAACCTCCCTACCACCCAATACACACACACACACACACACATACATCCTACATCTCAAATGTATATTGGCTTCATTATTCACTTTTACAGATTGGCTACTTATACTTAATACTCAAGTCTGTTTGATCTTTGAGTTCAAGTTTTCATACTAGTTAATAAAATCTGTGTTCCTATTTTTAGATTCCCACAAGAGAGAATCATTGTGGGCCTGGCTCTGACATCTAAGCTGACACCTAAGGGTCAGAGCCCCTGAGACTGTGGAACAACAGTCTGAATTCTGGCACAGAAGTGTGGTTTCAGACATGTCACTTCCTCTCTCTGAGCTGCGGTCTCCAGAATCAGGGATGGAGAGAAGCAATAGAATTAGGAGCAAAGGCCTGACTCAGGACAGGGATGTTGAAGCAGCAGGAATAGACCAGAGGGAATTTTCCTTCTCTACAACTACTTTGGGCTTCAGTTTCAGAATCACCTTAAGGAATTGTATCAAATACACAAGACAATTTTATTCTCTCTCTCTGTGCTCCCTTCCCACACCCTGCCCATTACGATTTCACTCAATTCATTTTCTATCCCTCCTTCCTTCTGCCCTTTAACAACAAACAACAGTCAGAAGCAGGCCAAAGACAGACACTGGTACATGCCTCCCAGACCAGGGGGGAAGGCTGAAGGGCAGGGAGGCTCAGGAGGCCAAGCCACGCCTGAGTGTGACTCACAGAACATGAAGAGGCAGCCTCATTGTTCATTCCCATGTAGCTATTATTAGGCTTTGGAAATGGGTAGATGCCAGTTTGAACATCTCTGCTATATATTACTGTGAATAACATAGCACTACCCAATTTCTCAATTATACTAATATTTAAAAGAACCAATTTAAATTATTAGTCAAAAGGAGCAATAAAAATATACCTCTCCCAGGCCTCCCTGGTGGTGCAGTGGGTTAAGCAATACACTGTGAAGCAAACCGCAGCCACTGCAGCACGAGTTCAACTCCTGCTCCGGCCAGGGAGGGGACCCACATGGCACAGCAGACCTCCTGCCTCTCCCATTGCTCCCCTCAGCAGTGTATTTCAGTGGATGTGCCTGTTCTGTTCCCCAATCTGTCTGGTGAATCCTCTCACCTCCTGCGACTCTGGCCTGTACCCCAGCTCTTGTGTGCGTAAATAAATAAATCTTTAAAAATATATATATACATACCCCTCCCCCTTATTTAAAAAACATAGTAAGTGAACTTGATAATGCAGTATTTTTGACTGAGGACTGACTCTCAGTCGATTGTAAGAACTTCAGTTTTTAGGAAGTCTGAATTCCCTGTATGTTTATTCTTTGATACACTCATATCACAGTCATCTCATTCTTGTTTTTAAAAAAGCTAACTCAGGCCTCTCTGGTGGCGCAATGGGTTAAGCAGCACACTGAAGCATACAGCAGTCACTGCAGCATGAGTTCGATCCCTGCCACCAGCTGGGAAGGTGACCCACATGACCCAGTAGACCTCTCCTGCCTCGCCTGCTGCTCCCCTCAGCAGTGTGTTTCAGTAGATCTGCCTGTTCTGCTCCCCACTTTGTCTCTGGGGAATGCTATCCCTCCCACCCCCACACCTCTGGACTGTATATGCATGAATTAATAAATCTTTTTTAAAAAGTCATCTCATTGTTTTCTAATTACACTCTATACTTATGGCCTGGGCCAGGATCAACTTTAAAAGGCCAGGCTTTGCAGAGGTGAATCTAAGCCTTGTTTGTCAGAGCGTCAGGGAATAGCAGAAGCATCTGCATTTGTGTCTTTATTCTTGAAAGTCAAGTCCACAAATTGCAGGGTCTTTCACACTCTGACCCCCTTTCTTCACTTTTCAGAAACTTTCTTTGGTTGTGTTCACTCCATCCAACTGCATATTCTATTCTCTTGTGCTCCTTCATATTAACCCCATTAAGAGCATCTGGGGGAAGGGGAATTCAAAGGTAGAGACTGCTTAAGGGGTATCCAGTTCTTGTCAGCAGTTCTCAACATGAACAAGACCGAAGGAGATATGAAAGTCCTTTGCTTAAGCCCCAGTCTCAGGCATGACATTCTCACTTCTTGTAGACGCTTTGCATTGGTCCCACACCTAGTTCTTTTTGCCCAGTTGGTTCTAGTGGAACCCTCCTTGGCTCCATCTATGTGTCATTCACTTTCCTCTTCCCACAGGTCTGAAGGTTGCTTGAAGGTCATGGTTGCCTGGCTCAGCCTTCAAGTGTATTCTCTGGACCTTTTGCCTGGTATTAGGAGTTTGGGTCTGAAACTGACAGACATGGCTGTATTCTATAAATACACATTTCCTTTCTGTTTTTGTTTTTATATATTTTTTGTGGCTCTTTTTTTTTTTAAAAAAAACTTTACACTTATTTTTATTTCTATTTTGTATAGAAGAACTGGTGTGTAGGCCAGAGGTATGAGGGGGTGAAGATTCACTAGAGACAGAGTGGGGAACAGAATAGGTGAATTTTATTGAAATATACCGTTGAGAGGAGCAGTGGTTGAGACAGGAGGGGTCTGCTGAGCCTCCCTGGTCAGGGTTTGAACTGAGGCCAGAGAGGTGATAATGCTGAGACTTAACCCCTAGGCTACCAGAAGGCCCTGTTTTTATCTGTGTTTTTGCCTTTTACTTTACACATTTGCTAGGGTACAACTTTTTTTTTTTTAACCAAAAATGGCTGATGATCCTATTTTATCTGATTTTGGTTTACATTCTTCAGTATAAAGGGTAGTGGTGTGTATGCAACAGGAGGAAGTATGTGCTAAATGTCTCAAAGACCTCCTGAAACTATTTCCTCTGGGAAATAGATCCCATGGGATGTAATGACATTATGTAAACATTTGATTTGATTTCTCACTAGAACAAACATCAGTGGCACCTTTTCCAACTCATGGTTGAACAGTTTACTCCATAATTAATCATTTAAAGATGTTCATGTGCTCCATTTTTTAATATAGATTCTCATTGTGTTAAATTGATATGAATCCAGTTTATTCTGCACGCTATTCTGCCTTACATGATAGTGAGACTGCCATACGTTGCTCTATAAAATGTATATAAGATACTCATTTTATATCAGCTTGTATGTCACAACAGTCTATATTCAGTGTTAGTATTTAAAATCTAAGAGATAAAATGATTGTTTTGTTATTTTAAAAATGTACACTGATTAATATATGGTGTTGTATGTTGCTTTGTAGAAAGAAACTGGAGAAAACTTGTCCATGTATTGCTTTTTTGCTATTGTCACCTGTGTACAATAGCAATCAGCTTTAGTGTCTCATACTTACTCACTTATAAAGCAACAACAGCAACAAAAAATCCTGTGTTCTTGCCAAAGAAATTGAAAGTAGGTTCTTTCTGGTAGGGTTACAGTACATGGAATTAATCATTCTGTTGTCTGGCTTTGCCTAGATTGGCCACAGCATTGATTTTCCAGTAATTACAATGATTTGGACTTTTCTCTGTCCAGAATGTAAAATTCTTCTGTGTATCACTAGAGGGTGGTGTTTATAAAGTCACTTAGAACTGTGGTGGGCGCTGATTTAAATTTATTCCCTGAGATGACTTATTTAAATTATCTTTGAACAAGGACAATGCAAATAAATGTTTTAACTGCCAACGAGACCAAAGTCTATAAACTGTGATGTAATTAGTGTGACCTTTAAAAAGGTGGATCTACCTGTATTAACCTAATAGTTTACTAGGGGACATGGGTAGACCACTTTATTGCAATAATTTACAATAAGAATTAGATTTCAGTGCTGGTAGAAAGTGATACTCCAAATTGGTAAAATAAAGGATTCAATGTGAAATCCTTATTATTTCAATATACCAGAGGAGGCCAATGAGAATAAGGAAACAGCTGCAGTATCTGAGCTTTATTCTCACATGCAAAATGAAAGAGTTGAACCCGTGGATGATCCTGAAAGCTTTATGGTGATAGGGAATACATGGGGATTACAATTATGGGATGATATTCTTATTTAAGAGCTTGCAAAGACGTTTTTGCAGGTATCTGTAATCAGCTTCCATTAGTAGATTCTAAAAAGGTCTGCAACAGAATTTTGGGAAAAAAGTCTGACTTTGAAAGCTTTAGTACAAAAAAAACATTGATTTTCCACTTTGCTTGGCAATGTGATGTGATGAACTTTGTGGACACATCTGCTCCTATTAGTGTTTCAAGATAGCAACATGAGTATCATCCAGGTTATTAAATTAATGAAGGTAGTTTCTCAAGGGGGCCACTATCTGCCTCTCTAAGCATCTTGGAAGGATCGAGTGTATAAAATTATGTATTAACACCAAAGGAAATGAATCAGGAAATAGCTCATGGAATCCAGACCATGGAGAGTCAAAAATGCTAAAACATATTTAAGGTTCTTTGCTTAGAATCTTTACACATACTTTAAGAAGCACTGACCAAACAAAAATGAGTATTCTTAAAAAATGGGACAAAATATGGGTGCCAGATTTTTCGAGCACAGAAAAAGTAATGTAAAACCATTTTTTGGATGTATTTTTTATCTCTGACTTTTCTGAGCCTTCTTTTAGTCTAGAGAATAGATTTCTCATTCAAAATTATGGTGCAAATGACTGTAAAGCATTTGTGAATATGAATCTTATCCAAAGACTAATTGAAAATATACAGCAGAAAAAATTAATAAAGATTATATCATAAATGGTAGGGTCATTGAATTAATAATTAAGTACAATTATAACAAACAAGTAAACACATTCTCTAACTTATTGATGATTAGGCAATAACTGCAATAGGAGTTGATTTATGGATTCATGAATAATTTTTATGCTTGGTTTAATTCTTGAAATGAAATGTTTAACTCATGCTTTTATTCTTGGTGTTATATAAAAATAACTCTGCTTTCTGGCCTGAAAACTTAAGTGGAACATATTTGTGTAACCCAAACACATTTCTCATTATTAATGGCCACAGCTTGCCAGTGATGAGGTGCCACTTGCTATTTAAATACACAATAAAATGTGCATAGTTTGTCGTTTGTGTTGGAGAGTTGTATGTTAATAGGAGGGAACTACCACTGAATTCTAGTGTTGCCAAATTGCGTCTTTCTTGGAAATATATTTTGCTCCATTGGTTCCATTGTTTCAAACAGTGATCATATCTGAAATTCAGTGACTTCACAGTGATTTAAAGTCATGACACATAAGACATATGTAAGTCATGGATCTTGTGGTATCCATTTAATAGGTATTTACTTGGCTGTCTTTTTACTAAATGAAGACTAAGTTCCTTCACTGAACTCTGAATATATAACACATGCCCTATAGGTGGGAGAAAATTCCTTTTATACTTCTGTCTGAGGAAGAGTGGAATTCTCTTCACATTCTGCTTTAAACCCATCATTTCTAAGCTCTCTGAGGGTTTGTTACAACCTGGACTTAGAATTACTGATGGTGGCAGTTATGCTTCTTGATAAAAGGGAACCAAGTTTAAAGAGGCGACTAAACACATGATGGAAAAGCACTAGAAAATGATGGCAAAGATGTAGGGAGTAGGCCTCTGAGCTCCCACTCCGGTAAATCAACACTGATCTTTCTGTGTAAGAAAACTTTAATAATAAATAGAGCAAATGACTTTTGTAGAAAACAGTAAAGATGAATTTCACGGGGAAATCACACATTGTACAAATTTCAAGGGTGAAGAAGTAACTATATAATAAAAATTTAAAAAAAAGAACAAAAAGAAAAAAAGAGAGATGTAACCCTGATTGGCCATTAGCTCTATCAGTGACTTGTGGAAGTTTTTTTATCATGGTGTTTGTACTTCATGCCTAACTAAGCATATGGATATAATGATGGTACAAACTTTGTAAAGTTATTGTGAGGAGTGGTTGAGACGTCCGTGTAGAACATGCAGCACGGTGCTCAGCTCATGGGCACCCCTCAGTATGAGTTAACAGCAGTGGTATTGTGGTGCTTACCTAGTGCCTACCAAGGAGACAGCTTCAAGAATCATGTACATGGTATACTGAACAAGCAAGAATTGAGGCTGTAACCCTAAGGAAAAGTGATTTTTTTTCTCCAGCTTATTTTTACAATTTACTCACCAAGAGTAGTTTTCCCCTTGTCACTAAATGAGAACTGAGCAGATCCGTGAACTCTATGTTCATTCTTAGGAGAGGTAAGAAAGGGCAACTACAGAATTATGGTTACTTTAAGAGACCGACCTCTCTGTCAGGTCATTAGTTTTGTATTCTGCTCAAGATCTGCATTAACATTTCACTCTTCATCATCACTATAATTTCACTTCTTCTTCCTGTTCTTTCTGGGCTCTGCAGGTTGACCATGTACCTTAGGTGGGAAAGGAGGTAGGAGACCTAGCTGCAGTCTTTTCACTTTCCTCCCTTCTCTGTCTAGCTCTTAGACATTTCTTAGTATTTGTTAATAGCAGTGATGACGTGATGTCATTCACTTCCTGATGTGAATGGAGGCGGGAGGAGAGAATGGATGACAGGATAGCCAAGTTGCTACTTGAAGAATGACTGAACTTGGCATGAACTAGCTTCTCCTGTGGCTCTCAGAGCAGGTCACACCTGTTTTTTTCTCTCTAGTGGTCTGTCCTTTGATTGGCCACTCCTTTCTCAGTCAGATTCTTTGGGATCATATTCTGTATATATCTTTTCTCTGTTGAAGTCCCCATGACCCTCCCAGGTGCTCATCCCACCTGAATTGGAAATATTTCAAACCTACAGTTTCTCTTTGAGTCCACAGGCATAATTACTCATTCTTTGCCCCCACTGTCAGTAGGAGCTTCGTTACATTCCAAGTGCTTTTCTTTACCGTTCCCTCATTAGTCTTTGTGTCAGCTGTATAACATGCATTAGAGAGTCTCCCAACTGCAAGCAACAAATCCCAAGCTCTCTGATTTCAAGGAAGCCTACTTTTTTTTTTTTAAAGACTTATGCTTACAATAACTGGGGGGTAGGCCCTAAGTATGGGGGTGGTGGTGAGAGGATTTACCAGAGACAGAGTGGAGAGCAGAACAGGCAGATAGACTGAAATACACTACTGAGGGGAGCAGTGGTTGAGGCAGGAAAGGTCTGCTGTGCTATGGCCATGTGGGTCACCTCCCTAGCCGGGGATTTTGTTGCAGTGGCTGCTGATAACTTTGTAGTGTTGAGACTTAACTCCTTACACCACTAGGTAGGCCAGAAACCTACTCATTTTAGACTAAAGGAGTAGAAGAAATGCTAGACCCCACTTGCTTCTCCTGCTTCTGATGCTGCAGCAGATTGCTCCTGTGGCCCATCCCTCATATTCCCTCCTAGAAACCTCACAAATGTCTCTCAAAACATTTATACTTTCAAAATAGATAAGCATAAACATAGTTTTATGTGATCTATTTTGGGATTTTTGCTAATGGTAGAATAATTCTTATTCTAATTCTAGAAATAATATTTATAATATCTGTATTGAATGCTCAATGATGATCAGATATTGAAAATATGCTATCTTATTTAATCCATAAAAAAGAAAATTGTGCTAAAATATAGGTACTAGTCTATATTTTCACAATAAGAACAGTGAAACATAGAGAATTCTATTTATGTCTTCAAAGTCACACAGCTAGTTAGGGGTCAATCTCGGCATTTTAGTTTTAAGCATACAACCACAGTGTAAAATGCATCTTCGTTGTTTAAAAAAATCAGTGATTATATTAGTCTCATTCTCCTTTATCCCCTGGGATTTTACATAGTTGCTGATAAAAAATAAACTGCAAATCTGTATTGACTGAATGAAAAGAAGTGACAAAATTCTAAAGGTTTTATAAAAATAAACTAAGTTTTAATCTTTCTTAAGGGCAAGAGATGAAATCTTGCCATTTGTGACAACATGGATGGAACTGGAGGGGATTAAGCTAAGTGAAATAAGTCAGAAGGAGAAAGACAAATGCCAGATGACTTCTCTCATATGTGGAATATAGAGAAATAAAACAAAGGAATGTCCAAACCTAAACCAAAACCAGCCCTAGAAATCTGACTGTAGATTTGAAAGTACCAGAAACTGAGGGTGAAGGATGGGGAGCAAAAGAGGGAGGTTGCTCCATGAACTATGGTGGCAGATTATGGGTGTTTGACTGGTAGATATAGTGTGGTAACATAGTGAAGAGGTGTGAAACTATTTGTCTAAATCTGATACACTGTCATAAACCAATGGTTTCTCAATAAAAGTAATACAGTAAAAATCATAATTAAAGTAAAATTTTTTTCAACATTGAGTCTGTCTATTCTGCTGGTTTTCTGAGGGGGGTACTCTTCCTGACAGTGAGTCTGCTAGTGTTAGCACACTTATGTTGAGTAGACTATTTGTGTTCTTACCAGGGGTGTTTTAATTTTAATTTTTAAATCAATTTATTTATTTATGCACAAGAACTAGGGTACAGGCCAGAGGTGCCAGGGTGAGAGGATTCACCAGAGACAGATGGGGGAATAGAATAGGAAGATATACTGAAATACACTGCTGAGGGGAGCAGTGGGTGAGACAAGAGAGGTCTGCTGTGCCATGTGGGTCACCTGGCTGGGGATTGAACTCGTGCTGCACTGGCTGCCCATAGATACGTAGTGCTACGACTTAACCACTTACACCACCAGGGAGGCCCCTGATTTTAATTTTTTATTGAGTTAACATTGGTTTACATTACAGTGATTCAGAGGTATGGTGTCACACCTCTTTAGATGCATGTTACCACACCACACCTACCATCAAGGTACCCACAGTCCTTCACCACAGTCTACTGAGCTCCCTCCGCACATTGCTCTTTCCTCCCTCCCCACTTCCCATAGCTTTAATTTCACAGTCAGACTTAAGATTTGTTATTGGAATTGGTTCTGACTGACCCTTTGCTTTTGTTCTCTATATTCCACATACAAGTGACAACATTTAATCTGTTTATTGGTTTTTCCTGACTTATTGGTTTAGCATAATCTCCAGTTCCATCTATGTTGTTTGAAATAACAAAAGTTCATTTTTATCACTGAGTGTTATCCCATTGTATATATGCACATCTTCATCTTCCATTTATCTGTCCTTTCACTGTGGATCCTGTCCTTCATTTTCCTTACTGGCACCAATTAAAGAGAATCGATTAGACTCTTGCATTGACATGAACCTTGGAGTACTAGATTGATGTGCACCACACAGTACACACTTAATTTCAAAAAGAATTAGTATCAGTTTAACAAGGGATGTTGTCTGCTTATATCACCAGTTGATTTCTTTTCTCTTAAGAGATGATTTTAATGTTCTTGGTCACTGAAATGCAATTACTTTATGAGTCCAAAGGTGACTCATCTGTGCAAAGATATATTAATTTGCTAGGCTGCCACATTAAACCACAGATTGTCAAAACAAATAACATGAGAGAAACTTATTTCTCACATTTCTGGAGGCTAGAAGAGCAAGATCAAGGTGTCAGGAGGATTGACTTTATTCTGAGAACTTTCTCCTTGGCTTGTAAAGGGCTTCTTATTCCTTTTTCTTGGGTCTTTGTCACTGTGTTTATCTGTCTCCTATCTTAATTTATAAGTTCACTAGTCATATTAGATCAGAGCTCACTCAAATATCTTCATTTTACCTTAAACACTTCTTTAAAGGCCCTCTCTCCAAATACAGTCACATTGTGAGATGCTGGAGGTAAGAACTTCAACATCATGAATTTGGCCATGTGAGTGGGACACAGTGTAGCCCATTACTTGTGGAAATAGTTGTAACAATTCCAAAATATGGGTTGACAACTTTTTTAAAAATAATATCCTTCCAGATTTGTCTTGTCAACTAACTTTTGAAGGCTTATGAAGATATCATTCAAAGCAGTTTTTCTATGCCTAGCTTAGCTGGGAGAAGCACATGCTTTAATTGATCAGCCTTACTTAAAGAGAAGTCACCAGATGTTTTTCTAAACCAAAGCAGCACATTTGTGGAGGTGACACTGCCTGCTTCTAGTTGAGGGCAGAAGACAGGCTGAGGGGAGGAAGCAAGTGGAGAGCTTCGTGTGACAGTGAAAATGGTGCAGTGGTTTGTGTTCATGGGAGAGGTGAGACATGGTCAGCAGGATTCATTCCCAACTGCCAAAAACACATGAATGTTGAAGAACCTTTGAGAGGTTGTGCTGTGTTCAGATTCAGATTCAAACAAGAGAGTCATACTCTAAAGTGTTTGACATACTGTCAAGGACACTCATCTTGCCTCAATGTCAGTTGTATTCTGATTATAAACAACAGGGTGGGACCCATTTTAAGGCTGATGTTTTCCTGTGTACTCACGTACTATTATCCCGATACTTACTTGATTTCTTGTGGCTTACAGCTTTCCAAGCAGAGAGACCATAAGCCGTTTAGCTATTCTAGTTTCCCCCCACCAAAACTGTATGCAACTTTCAATATATCAGTTAGTGTGTATTCAGTATCCCTGCCTTCTTCTAGATCCTGTTATTGTTGTTAGTGATAAAATTAGGGCCTTCCTGTGATTTGCTTGAGAAGTAGTAGGAAAAACATCAATATCACTTCAAACTGAGTACAGAATCTGGTCAGTCATGAGGTTTTCCCAGAATCTCTAATCTCACCTTTGAGCAAACCACCATGGTAAAGTAGTAAAAACTGGCACAAAAGGATGGATATGGTTTCAGAAGTTCAAGAAAAAATTCATTTAGCTTTCCATTTTGCAGCGGCTTATTTCATCATGATGATTTTATAGCTTGGTCTTTTTGCCTGTTATTTCCCCAGCCCCATTTTCCCCTGGTAACATTTTTTAAAATTAAAAGTCAAAATATTCACTCTTAAGTATAAATTCAGTCCTCCCTCGAGTTGCCTGATTTGCTTAAGGTCAATATCGAGCTAGTTATTGAAACTTGTTTCCTGCCCTCTCTAAGTGGACATCATAAATTCTTGTGTAAACATTTACTACCTCCGTCTTTTTAGTTCTTTTTTCAGATCTTAAAATTGTACAAGTAATATCTTATTATCATCAATATTAATTGATTTAAAGATGAAAAATGATGTATACAAAATGCTAATGAAAGATTTCTCAGCTCATGATAACTAATCACAAGAGTCATAATTTCAACAACCAGAACATCTAGGATGTTTATTATAACTCTGAGACATTCTTAGAATTTTATGAGATTATTTTTCAAGTTGTGTCAAGCTGTATTTGGCAGGTTGCTTGCTTCTTGCGGTAGTAGTAGATCTTTCAACTCAAAAGTTAATGCTGCTAAATATATTACAAACAAAAAAATACTTCAGGCTTGTGTTGTGTGAGGATACAGAAAATGAACAGTGAATCTTTTTTATTTTCACTTTTGATAAGTATTCTAAACATCAGGATACCCCTAGTCCTTTTTGAGTAGTTATGTCCCTTTGGGATTCTGCATTAATATTGAGAAGACTGAAACAAAAATTTTGGCTGGTAGAATTCCTAGTGGTTGAGGATTAAAGACGGGACCAATTGAAACTTACCATGTTAAGGGAATGGCAGGTGAGAGAGCCCCATCATCACTGAAGGCATGAGAGGGGAGTCTCCAGATGCCAAGAAATAAAAAACCCAGATTTAGACATTTCCACAGTCTTAAAAGCTAGTGCAAGAACACCAGTGTTGCATCAGTGAAAGAATTTTCCTACTTTCTCCTCTCTGTGCTTGCCCCTAACTTCACCTTTAGATGATCTGCTATCTCAGTGTACAATTTAGGGAATGAATATGAGTGAAGATGGGAAAAGGGAGAGAATAATGTGATTACTTTTGCTGTTATGGCCCCACTTACCTGGCTATAAAATGTAGGATTTTGTAGCAAGATTGATATACTACAATTATGCAGTCCTGGGCATTTTCTTTATTAACTGAGTCACTGTTTTTGGCATTGAGTAACTAAATGGATGCAGTTTGTTTTACCTAGCAATGAAGAAATGAGAAATGACAAGGGATCTGTTGCGTTTTCATTGGAAAGGCAAGAGGATAAAAAGATTCTACTAATCAATATCATTTAATCTTTTCCCAAATACTGACAAGTCTTTGTTTTAAATGTTTTAATATTATTGCATCACCTGCTTCTCTGTAGTTAGATGGAGTTATAGGACAAATATTGGCCAATGGGTTATGAATAGATATGACACAGTCTTAAGTAGAGGGATATCTACTTAATCTACATCTCTCTCTATACCTATTGGTATAGTGATCCAGCTCGCCATCCTTTTACTGTTTCTATGTGTTTTAGTTCTCACACTTCTCTCTGTATATGTGCCACTTGTGAATGTGTTGGTGCATGGCTTCCAGAAAGTTGTTATGTATATTTTTTTGGTGTTTTTCCTAACTGGTATCTTGTTGTATCAAGATACAACAGTATCTTGTTGTGCATGTATATTCATCAATATTACATTTCTAGGTGACTGTCATAGTGGTAATGAAATTTATAATTTAAACTGCCTAGTGCATTTTAAATGAACCATTGTGGTTGCTTTATTGTCAGGGAAACTTTTTTCCTAAATGCCATGAATTTATATATACATATATATTTACACACACACACTTAAATCCTGAAAATGTTCCAGAATTCCAGGAGGTATCAATGCTAGCTGACTTAAAACTGACAAACAGACATTTCTGAAACCTAATAAGTATCAAAGTTGAGGTTTGGCACACATGGTATCAGATATGTGCTAATATTTAAGACTATTTTTGGAGTTCATATTGGTGTCTAAATAGGAATTCATAGAACACTATTTTTGGCATATTTTCTAACTGCTGGATGGCCTTTCTTCATTTTACATTAGCTTAATAATTAAGGGAAGATGTTAAATTTTTTTTTAAAGATTTATTTATGCATACAAGCACTGGGATACAGGCCAGAGGTGTGGGGGGGAGGTGAGAGGATTCACCACAGAGAGCAGGGAGCAGAACAGGCAGATCAATGGAAATACACTACTGAGGGGAGCAGCGGGCACAGCAGGAGAGGTCTGCCTCGCCATGTGGGTCCCCTCCCTGGCCAGCAGCAGGGATCGAACTCGTGCTGCAGTGGCTGCGGTTTGCTTCATAGTGCGTTGCTTAACCCTCTGCGCCACCAGGGAGGCCCCGATGTTTAAATTTTTAAGGAACACTTTAAAACTATTTGCAATTCAATATGTCAGTTCCATTGAAATTTTCTGGGCAGATGTGTGTTGTAGTGATGTTAGATACAACCTACCAGATGTTTTTGGTCTCTGCCATTTTGTCTCCCACTTCCTTTCCCATCTCTCTTAACTTGGCTCACTGTCTTCTCTACCCACAGACTCCTCTTTAACTTCCAGGCCATTTCTAATTGGAGACATTAATATTGAATGTCTCTCTGCCTTCAGATGATTTAGAACATAGTGCTCAGCGCTGACACCTGCTCTCCAAATGGTGCCTTGAGTCTCCTGGTTGCCAAGTGTGTCAAGGTGGAAAACTTAGAGCCAACCCTTTTTATCTAAGTAACAACTTGGGCTTTACTTTTCTTGGATCCTACAGGATTGTTATTAAACACTTGCAGGACCCTTTACTTGGCATCTCATTTTGTCATTTAAGGAAATTGAAAACATACACTACTTTTATATAAATACATTTATCTGAAAGTTTCCAAATCATGTTTTACACATAAGAGAAACTTCCCAGACCCCCTCCAAGGACTGATCCTTGTGTTCAGGGGACAGAAGTCACCAGTGCTGGAACTGCCTGGATTTCTGAGCATTGTTCAAGACTATTCCTGTTGCCAAGCTCCTGTCACCTGCCCATATACTTATATTATTTATCTTGGCTCCATCTTGCCAACTTTTTACTAAGACTGTTGAATACCCTACTGGGGCAATTTATAAACTTTAGACCTGCCCTAGCCACTTTACCATTATTCTTTTGCTTTACATCTTTGAAGTATGTAATATCTGTCTTATAGCTGGGCCTCAGTGAAGGAAAAATTATTCCAAAATTCATAAAACAAGAATTTTTAGAAATTCAGAGCTGAAAAGGTAGGGATTTTTACCCAGTTTGATATAATATCATATATTCCATTTTTTTTTTAACATTAAGTTCTTTGATTTTTTTTTTCTTCTTGAAAATTATGTCTTGTTAGATGAAGGGGGATTCAGAGGTCTTATTGTAAAGCACTTATAATTTACAGGTGAGAAAATGTAGACTTGTCATATTAAAATGGTTCACTCAAGATCACATAGAGAGAAAATCAGGTTTGCTCTGTTTTACCTGAAAGGTTAGAGAGGCTGATTAACTTTTACAGAACTTAGACTCCGCTGACCAATAAACAGCTGTCTCTGTAGTTCAATGCTCAGTTGATTGATATTTGACGGATTCCAGTAGCCTTTCACGTTCAAGGAGAGTAAACCACTACATTAAATTAATGCTGATAACAAACTTCAGGGAGAGTTTCAATTTTATAGACTTAAGAACTTCAAAAACCAGAAAAATCCTGTCAACTCACATACATGTAGTGACTATGACAATGTCAGTAGAGGGCAGCCAGCTACAAAAATTTAGAAACATGCTCCTTCTTGGCTGTTCTACTTACCTTAACGTTTCCAAATCAGATTTTATGAAATATTATGTGTGTAACACAGTAATACATTTTTGTTGTTAATAATAGGAATTTATTATAATTCTGCTTTAGTTTGTCTAATATGTATTACAAATCAATTTTAATGCTAATCACCCAGAGCTCATGCCATACTACAAAGGTTTTGGGGTGGGGTCTCCAACAGGACCAGTCCCATTTCAGATGCCAGCTACAAGTTCAGAGGTTATCTTTAGGTCACTCACGTGTCTTGTTGAATATAAAGTTGGGAATCCCACAGCTCTTTCAGGTTTGATAATTCATTGGAATGACTCAGAAAACTCATGAAAATTCTGCATTACAATGACAGTTGTATTACAAAGATTCGGTGCAGAGGGTCCAGCCCAATGAAAACATGCACATGGCAAGGTGTTTCCTTATGGAATCAAGGCTTGACCTAGTAATCAAAGTGTTTACAAACTAGAAAGTTCTACTGAATGTTGGTGTCCAGAATTTTATTGGCGCTTCATGACATAGGCTTGATAGTGTTTGCTTCTTGGGATACAAAAATCCATATGTCTTCTTTCACTGGACCTTTAACTTTGACGCTGAAGTCTACCTAGGAGAATGTTGGGATAAAGGTAATTTGTCAGCAGAGGCAAGGAAGCTGACAGGAGATTTTCTTCTTCAGAGAAAATGACTTGGCAGTAGCAGCACAGCAGTTGTGCTTCAGTGAATTTTCAGAAGCAGGAAGGACTACATCGGCACTCAAAACCTCAAGCTTTGAGAAGAAATGAGTCATCTACTTCCTTTTTGTCCTAAACTCAGGGCTAGTGATCTACTGAGAAAGCGCCCTGAGAGAGAAGAAATGGCACCACATCTCCTCATTCCACAAAATGTTCTCCCTTTTGAGAATTATTTTTCAGAATTTTATGATTCCATAATAATTTGAATTTTCTAGGAGGAACAGCTTTAAAAACGTTAAAAGCTTAGGTGACATTTAGCAAAACAACTAGCATCTCCTTCCAAGTGTTTCTTTGACTAAATGTGAAAGCTATAATTGAATGATATAATCTGCAGAGATCTAATTTGATTTTATCAGATCGTCTTTCTGGATACTGGGAATTTGGAAGTGCCTACTCCATGTATAAACACAGTGACAGCAACTGTGAACTAACTACAATTTATTATGTGAATTTGGGAATAAAAAAACCACATTTGAAAGAATTAAAATGTCTTTTATCAGAAATGGTCAAGCCCTTGTTATCAGAGTGGGCCTGAGGCCACCACTATGTGGGCGTGCTGGGTACTGGCACCTAGAGCTGGCAATTGGGTTGCAGATTTCAGTACCTCTGGGAAAGGTAGAACACATCCATGAGTGGCAGGGGTCTGGGGACCTTTTCCCACTACCTATCAGTAGAACTATAAAATCTTAATATTTTTGGTTTAATGCTATATTCAGATACTCTATCATCCATAACTGGGGACTGTAAAGCCACAATTTTTCTGTTTAATGTTGTATCCAGATAAAATAGATGCATGAATGGTGAAGGGAGGCACCAAAAAATCCTAAATCCTAATCCCACACTAGGCAAATATTGGCCATTGGCTTCAGTTCTTGAAATATCAAATCCCTGATGTTTCTGATTTGTGAACACCTAGAAATTGAGTTAAACATACTTATATAGTGCCTAAGGGGAAGGAATAGTGGAAAAGAGAAAGAAAAATAGATCCATGGAAGACAATCACACCAAAAAAAAAAAAATTACAGAAAGTATCAGAAAATGGAGAATAAATTAAATAGCCTAAAAAGTACTTTAAATAAACACATAGAAAAAACTTATAAAAAGAGAAAATAAACCAGTTAGATGCTTTGTAATAAAAAATAATTAAAATGGAAACCACATAAACAATACATTTGAGGAAGCAAAAGAGAAAAACTGTGATATAGAACTTTGAAAATTATTTTGACTATACCTTAAGAAGATAAGGAAGTAGAAATGTAAATGTGAAGTTCAGATGATCAGATCTTCATAAAAATGATGTTTCAGAAGAACAGAGTGAGAAAGGACTAAATTTTTTCAAAATCAAAGAGTGACATATGTCCTGATGCTGAAAAAACAAAAACAAAAGCAAAACAAAAACCACTCTAAATACCAAGTCCATCAAATAAACAAAAGAGTGGATTTGCCATTAGATTGTAAAAATCTTTACTCAGCCGCACTAAGAAATAAACCAGTGTTGAAATAACATTTTATGACATCTAAAGACTGAAGTATGTTATTTTTGCCACAAAGTCATTGAAACTTTTCCAAAGAGTGTATTTTAGCAAAAGAAAAATTTGGATCTATGAGGAAAAACTCAGATGTAAGGAAAAATGTTTAGAAAGGGTGTTGATAAAAACATATTAGAATAAAATACGTATTATCTACAAGTAATGGATATCTAAAAACAGAGAACTAATATTCTAGACAAAAACCTGATGACTTATAGAACAGATACTTTATGCTCACTATGTTTTACCTGAGAAAAGGTTAGAGACTTGATTATTACACACTTTATAAATATATAGAGTATATATGTATATAAGTATATATGGATATATGTATATATTTATATATATAAAGTAGGAGTGTTTAAAATTTTAAGGGAAATCCAAAAAAGGCTAAAAATAGAAACTCTCTCAATCCCAGAGTAGACAGGAAAGTAAAAATAAGCCAAGATATATTATGATAATACATATAAAAAAGATGGTTGAAAGTCATCCAACTAATCACAGTAATCACAGTAAATACAGACTGCTTAAATTAATCTAAGAAACTCCAGTAACAAACAGTATAAGCTATTTATAATTGGCACACACCCAAAGTAAGTTGACATGGGAAGATTAGAAAGAAGAAAATGGAAAATTATCTCTATCACCACAGTAACACTTCTCTTGCAACTTTCAGTCATAAATAACATTTGTGGGTCAATTTTTTCTAGGACATTTCTATTTTATCTTATTCATGTTCAACGAGACCTTAAATTAAAATATAACAATACTAATATTAAATTGAGTTTATGAAAAAAACATTTCCTCTCACTCATTTTAACCTTTGTCTGTTATTTTCTTCAAGGCTTTCAATACTTTAAATTTTCCACATAATTATACAGAAGATAACTAAACATAAAATATTCACTACATTTCAGGGATTCCCTGCCTGTTTTCTATGGGTATGGAGCTCATCTAACCATTACACAACATTGTGAAGTGGTAACTATTTTAGTCCCATTCTGAAGATAATAAACTGAGGCACAAAGGCATAATTTGTTCAGATGTATACAGCTCTTATGTGGAAGTGCTATGATTTGAACCTAGGAGTGCATTGCTTGGGAAGATATGCTTCTACTGCATTATACAATCTATCTTAACACTTTGACTTCTGAATTTTTTTTTCATACCATTGCATATGTTATTGCATGTCTTATCAGTTGCCAATACATGCTGTAAGTATCCACAATAGACTATTAAATGTATAATTCTGAAATTTTAGGTTTTACTACCTTTACTGGTACTATTTCCTTAGGCTGAAATATCCTACATCTGGTCTGTTTTTGAATATCCTTCAAGATATAGCTCAAGTATCAGCTCCTGTGAAACTTACCACGGCACTATGGGTGAAGACTGAAATATTTTTGATAATGGGTAGGGTAAGGTACCAACCATTTAGAACAAATATTTTGACCAGTTAAAAGCACTGCTGGCCATAACTGGAATGACTCTATGGTACACGTGGGCACACCCCATGCCACTCCAGGCAGAAATGGCTCATCAGTTAGCTGTGCCCTCTGTCACTTCACACAGCAACATTAAAATGGTGCCAGATGCCAGTCCTTCCCTGGAGATTGTGAATCACTTCAGGACAAGGACATCATCTTGTTCAGATTTATATTGCCAGTGATAAACACAGCACTTGGCATATACTTAGCATTCAATAAATACTTGTTAATGGCACAGAAAGAGTGAAATTACTTAGCATTCCTAGGGCCTTGGTCTCCTTAGTTGGTATATTAAGAAATTTAAACCAATTTCACTAAAAGATCCAGAAACACAGTCTATAAACTAAATTAATTTTATGTCTGATATCAGCTGAAAAATAGTGATTAGTTTCAGCACAGTAGTAACTCAAGGCAGATGCTCTCGAATCAGACATTCTGAAATATTTAATATTTTCAGCAGAATCACTTAAACTTTATTAAGTTTACTTTAGGGATCCTGTAAAGGGTATATACTAAATCTCTTACCATCTTGTGATATCTTCCTATTTGAAAGAAAAAGGTAGTGAAAAAAGTCAGAAAGATAATTGTTGGGGGAAGCCAGAGGCTGCAAGAGCCATAAGTAACAATCAAGGACAGAAAGGAGTGTTATGCTGAGAACATTGTGTGACTTGCAAACGAGTAATGCTAGGATAAGAGCTGCACACAGCCCTTTGAATCATTGAGGCAGAATAGTAAGGAGGAAGATAATAAGGGAACAGAATGTTGTTAGATATTAGTAACAGCTAGCTGCACGTAGGTGGGCTTGGCATGCAACTATGGGACCTTGTACTTTTGGGCTATGCTTATTGCAGCAAGTAGCATATGCTTGTTAATTGTTCTCATGCTCAATAAAAGGCCATGGAAAAGTTAGGAGGTTTGCTGTTTGCCTGGGAGAGCAATAGCCCTCCATCTCCGTACTGACATCTTGTCTGTTGGACTCATCTCTATGTCACTGACCATATAGAACAACATCATCATTTTTCTCTCTGGAGAGTTACAGCAACAGATAATTTGGTTGTTATTTCATAAAATGAACTTATTTTACTTGAGTGCATTTTGAAATACTGTTGGCTAATTAAGATATCAAGGAGAATAGAACAGGAAATGCTCATAATTGACATTCACATTCATAGTATTTTGAATAAATGGTAGGGGACATGATAACACTTCTTCCTTTTCTTTTTTGTTCATTTATTTGTCAGTTTAATGAGAGTGCCTCCTAAACATTTGGTTTTCAGAGACATGAAAAGTCAGAATTCTAGAAGGGAAGATTCATGAAGAGAAAGAGCATGGGGAATGGGGAAGAGGTGGGTTAAATAAAAGGAAAGAATGTGTTTATGACTGGATCTGAAAAATAGGAAAAGCTTTTAAAATGAATACTTATTGAAAATATTCAGAGGAGATGTTTATATGATGGCATGGGGGTGACATGGGAGGCCATCAGGTGAAAGAAAGGCACAGGCATCAAAATGAATATTTGTACAAGTAAGAATTTGGCTTATCTCACAAATGAGTTGCTTAACATGCTACAGGAATTCAGTTGCATGTATTAAAATATAGAGAATTGGGTCAAGAAATTACTCTGCCTCTTAGGTTCTTCTGGTTGAGTCCTGTAAACTAGCCTGTCCAAAGAGATTGACAAGAAGAAAACAAGCCAAAGTTTAACATGCATTATGCACATACACAGGGGCATCCAGCAATGAGAAACTCAAAAAAGTGGTTAAAACTTGGACTTAGATACCACCTAGGGTTAAACAAAGGATAGGTGTTTTGGATTTTTGAGGAAAGGGGACATGTTATGGGGGGAAGGTGGCCAAAAAATGTAAGGTTTGTTATGTAGATTAAGGTATGATATTCAATGACCTTTAGCTCAAAATAAAAACTGCCAAAGAGGCATATTTGGGGTGGTATATTCTGATATCTTTGACTATCTGTTTTTATTTAATGAAAAATTTAATGAGATTAATATTCTGAAGGTTTACTCTTATATTACATATATACTTTGTGTCATCTTATAAGAGAAAAATAATTTCAAAACCCTGAAAACACATTGAAACAGAATGGGTGGTCATTAAAATTTAACTTTTGTACAGTGGTTTGATCTTACATGATTGAATTTCTAAGCATATGACAGTTTTGTTTTTACAACCTTTATAATAATTACGTTAACACTTCTCTTTTAAGTACCAATTTATTAATCTAACTGAATTGCGGGAACTAAAATTTAGTTGTCAAATTGCTTTTGATAGTTTAATCTGAGATTGATAATTTGACCCACTGATTATTGAGTGTCAATTTGATAGTTACACTATCATATTGAACCTATTAGACCACGAGGATTTACTTTTTAAATTACTAATGGTAGCAATTTGATACAGTCTGTGACATGATGGTCTACCATAAACAATATAGTTTAGAGTTATAAGCTCTCTTTTTATGTTCTTTGTGAGGAATTCACTTTTTTTTTTTTTTTTTGGTTGAGGTATAATTGACATAATGATTCAATATTTGTAAATGTTGGGAAATGATCCCTATAATACAGTTTAGTTAACGTCTGTCCATATATAGTTACAAATTCCCTTTTTCTTATGGTGAGAACATTTGAGATGTTCTCTAAGCCAATTTCAAATATGCAAGACAGTACTAATAACTATGGTCGCCAGCCTGTACTTTATACTCCCATGGCTTATTTCTATTTTATAACTGCAATTTTTATCTTTGACCTCCTTCACTCATTTCACCCACCCACCCTTTCTCTTATCTCTGGCAACCAACCACCAATCTGGGGTTTGAGAAACTGTTTCCTCACATTTAAAATAAAATAGAATTAAGATTTTAATGTTAAGTATCACTTCACAGACATATATACCTTCCATGCTTCACAGCAGAGAAATTGATTGCATGAATCATTTGTCTTTTTCCTCTTGCCATGACTTGCTTCATGCCACATTAATATTTTCAGCATATTTACATAAAGCATTAATTTAGTTAAATTGAGGACAATAGAGATTATTGAATCATCTGTGGTAATTTGTAGCCTGAATATTCCCACACCTGAGGTGTTGATTCAACAGGTTGAAGAGAATATTTGCATTTGGTGACGTTCCCTTTTTTGTTGTGCTGAAGTGTGTAAAGGACATAACTAAGCTACTAGTCAGGATACTATTTAGACAATGTCTAACGAATACTGTAAGTGATCTTTTTTCTTTACCACTCTTAGCACAGAAATTCTACTTTATTATTTTAAAAAATAATTTATTTATTTATGCATACAAGAGCTGGGGTATAGACGAGAGGTGCAGGGGAGGGATGACAGGATTCACCAGAAACGGAGTGGGGAGCAGAACAGGCAGACCTACTGAAATACACTGCTGAGGGGAGCAGCAGGCGAGACAGGAGAGGTCTGCTGTGCCACATGGTCCCCTCCATCTCCAGGGATCGAACTCACACTGCAGTGGCCTGCAAAAGCCCCACAGTATGGTGTTCAATCCCTTGTGCCACCAGGGAGGTCCAGAAATGTTACTTTAATAGAAAATTCAGACCTAGTCAAACTGATAATGTATTTCAATGCCAATTAATCAGAGACCACTTCCTCATATGCTTTGGGTGCCAAGCTCTCTTAAAGTTCTGAATATAAAACCCTCTGATATTTGAATCCAGTTTCACAGAAGAACCTACTGATTATCTTGTTGTGCTGATATTGGACCATGATGTGGGTGCTAAGATTGCATATTGGTTGTAACTTTCTTTGTGATGCATTTGGTGTGAAGCAGCAATATCCTTGTAAGCTTCAGAGGCGGAAAAGTGGAAACTGTTTGCATCTTAGATGTTTTCTATTGACATTTTATTTTAAACAGCAATCTGTTTACTGATTCTAATTAAGATGCCATCACCCAGGGCAATTTGAGAAGACCAAATTGTGTTCTTGTGAGTTGTCTTATGCAATGGTTGCAGTGTAAATAAAAGAGAAGCAGTCTTTTCTTTTTATTTGCTTCAGCTGCAACAACTCAAGCACTTTACTCTGTTCTGCACAGAGTATTTGCCTTTACTAAGACCACAGAACAGGCTTTGCTCTCATAATATGACATTGAGATATTTCCTTTGTTTTCAGATTCTGGGAAATAATGAATAAAATAAATAAATCTTACGTAAAGATGTATGGAAGAGGAAAAAATTTCCTTCCACTTTAGGTTCTTTGGTTGATCTAATAATTAAAATTATATAGGACAGATTTACAGGAGAAAAACAAATTTAATTCTGGTATGTATAGGAGCTTCACACAGATAAGGGGCTCCTTCACAGGCAATTGTGGTTTTTATGCCATCTTGAGCTAGGGAGAAGTGGGTCGAGGTCTGAGACTGCAAAGGGGAGAAAGACAATTTGAAGAAGATGGGAAAAACAAATGTTTGGCAAAGAAAAGCTGTGCAAAGACAAGAGGAGAAATTTGAACAAATAGGTCTTGCTAGTTCCACCAGTCTGCCTACCACATTTGGCCCATCCTCTTTGTAGTTAACTCTGGTGGTGACTTGCTTCCTGGAACAGGCTCTCCATTAAGGGATCCATAAAAAAAAAAAGCCTTTTGAACTCCTGGGTCATATTGCTTTCAGCTCAAAACACACATGCCAAAGACTATATTTTTGGGGTGACCTATTTTGCTCTCCCATGGTTATAAACCCCAAACCATTTATAGCTTAGCCTGAAAGTCAGCTCAGCCTGTTCACTGAAATCTGGAATTAAGCAGTGGCACACATTCAGTCACAGGCCTGGTGTACGGCAGGCAGTCTCTTCATGTGCCTGTCCTGACCATATAGCTGAGCTGGGACAATGTTCGCTTCCTACCTGAAAATCTGTTTTCTAGTCAGAAATATGTCACCAGATGAAAGCCAGTAAGAAATGACAGAGGTGTGATGGTGTCTAGGGAGCGTCCCCCATGGACCCCAGAAATAGAAATACTCTTTCTAAGGAGGTAATTGCAGTAATTTGATTTAACTATGGCCATGTATCAATGAACAGTGGGGATGTGTTCTGAGAACTGTGTTGTGAGGTGATTTAGTTGTTGTATAAGTGTCTTCGAGTGTACTTAACACAAAACTACCACATGTCTAGGTTATCAACAAAGGCTGCCGCTGTTATCTGAAGTCCTTCATTGATGGAAGCATTGTGAGATATATGTTTGTAATTGAGAAAGACCCTTAAGAAGGCTAATGTGTCGTGAGTATACGTGTATTGAAGGACAGGCCTCCCCATGATATCCAAAATAGATGTGTCACTTTGGCACATGGATTGTTTTGAGCTAAGGTAAATCAAGGCTTTGTAGGCTTCAGAGAAGATTTTACGATTCCTTTAACTATCTAGAAGTATGAAAATCGGGGCTATTACTGAGAATTAATACATTTACAAGAAATAGTTTTTCTATTGGACACCTAAACATATGGCAGGTAAAAAATTAATTATAATTCATTTTTTCTTCACCATATGAGTCACTCTCTCCTCTTTCTGTGAGTTCCCATCTCTCTCCTTGAAGCTCCAGGCTCCTATCCACCCATAGCTCAGGATATATAGCCCCATTTACTTAAAGGGATCAAGGAAAAAAATAATAACATCAACAACAGCAAAAACCCCATAACAAAACAAAACAAAAAGAAACAGACAACTATAAATCAGAGACATTCTGCGGGTAAGAGAGAGGGATGGGGATAAAGCAGGGACAGGAAGAGTGCAAGGGACTAGGGTGATGGTGCACAGGTGAATTGGTGGTGGAAATTCTATGGGGATAATGTAGAAAAAAAAAATTAAAATAATTTTAAAATTAAAATAAATAAATTTTAATTTTTTTTTAAAAAAATCTATACCTTGTAGATTATTCATATAGATAATCTGTATATATTATATATATAATCTAAATATAGATAGATTTTTTCTTTTTCCTATTAATCTGTCTGATATTAATTTGATTATTACTGGACCAGCCTAAGAACCCAGAAAGCAGTGATGGTGGAGGAATTTCCTTTCCATCCCCACAAATATAAGATCTATGGACTTTTGAAGGGTTGAATATTCTTGAGTAAATTTTGTGACTTTGAACAAATCAGTGAACTTCCTTGAGTCAATGATTTTATTTTACTTTATTAGTACAAAGGATCATAACCTTTTTGGAATTCAGTTTTTTTAAGCTCATATGAGATGATGTGTTTGAAGTAATATATACACACAGTGTAAAGAAATACCCTTAGCATCATTTTCCTTGTGTGTGTGTGTACTTGGTATTTCTAACACTTTCTGAATGTAGCCTTCTGGGTGCTTCTCCTTATTAGGATGTTTGTTTGTCTGCCCTCTGCCCTCTTGTCAGTGCTTCAGGGGCCTCCTTCATCTTTCCTTAGTGGAGCTTTCATAATCATTTTCATGCAGCACAGGCCCTCACGCCTTTATTGCCTGACTTTTTATTTTTTCCCCAAGCACAGATGAATGCCAGGTGTTACAGATCTTTTCTAACTTAATATTATGTTTCTGGTGAAAAACACTTTCCATTTGAAAAGTTCTCCAGACCCTGAAGGTTACTTCCTTCTATCAAAATATATTCTTTAGTTTTCTGACATGCTGGCTTATCAAATCACTGCTCAGCTATAGGGACTGCAATGGAAAAAAACCTGGCACCTTCTATTTCCTCTAGTATGTGTCTCAGACTTTACCTGAAATATAAGTGTCTGAATATGGATAACTATAGTATATGATATGTAATTATGATATGTGATATTTGATATAACATAACAATATAACATAAACAACTTTGCACAACCCCTTACCCTCACCAAACTGGAAATTTCCTTCCTGCTATAAAAGACAGAAAATTTTGAAATGTGATTGTGATTACTACTGGTTTAAATATAGTAGAAGTGGTATTTTTTTCCCTTAGAAATTATTTTGTTATTACAATCTAAGATTTTAATAAAAAGCTTTGTGTGTTAGCTCTCTGAAATTATAAACTAAGGAGAGAACAAATTAAAAATGCAGTCATATATTTAAAATAGCAATTGCTTATAGTTAAAAAATCCTTCTAAAATCCTAATACTAAATTCAGTTCCAATATTAACCTTGGCTCATGAGATATTTTACATTCCTGGCTTGTTAAATGGATATGCAAAGTATTCAGTTTTTCCTTGAGGTTTGCTGAGTAGCCTCTAAAGATCTTCTCTTCTTTAGCAAGCTTCCATTCACCAAACCTTTTCCTGACCATTGCTAGTTTTACACCCCCTTTCTTTGATTGTTTCAGAGACCTCAAACCTTTTTAACTCCAGAGATGTCTTCTACCTCATTCTGGGATCCTGGCCATCCTTCCACTGAGTTCTACCAGTAGCATCTCTATCTACTCAGCAGTTGAAAATGTTTTTCCTATTCTAATTAGGAAAGCTCTCCCCATCCCACTGAGGTAGATTAGTTGCCTACAATTTTCCCTTAACAAAAGAAACTCGGATAGTTGGTTTAGGAAACAGTCTCATTTATAATTATTCTTCCAAAATGCATTTATCTGTTGAAGTCTTTTAGATTAGGTTTGCATTAGGTTATTCATTTGCTGGCCAGCATGAATATTCTCTTCTAAATATACTTTATAATGTCCTCTTAATTTTTATTCTCTAAACCATATATTTCTCTTAGACTGAAACTTCATGGTGCCAAAGTATCACTTTTTTTTTTAACAGAGTCAATGTTGATTGGACATAAAGATGTGAGAATTTAGCTTATTTTTTTATTATGCTTATTTGAGGTAATGTTGATTTTATTACAAATTTATATTATTACATCATGCTTGCCACCATCATATTTCATTGGGTCATCTTTTCTTTTTTATTCCTCACCTCCATCTCTCTTTTCTAGCTTCTGTAATAAAGTGAGATTTCAAGGATTTGTATCTTTGCATTCCTTTGCTTATTTATATTCAATATATATATATTTTACATATGAGTGAAATCATCTGGTATTTGTTCTTCTCCTATTAACTTATTTTGCTTATGATTATCTCCTCCAGTTTCATCCATATTGTCACAAATAGCTAGATTTCATATTTTCATAGCTGCATAATATTCCATTATATATGTATGTATGTATGTATACACATATATATTCTTTATCCACACATCTGCCCTTTGGCTGTTTCCATAACTTGGCTATTGTCAGTAGTACTGCAATGAACATAAAGAGTGCAAATGGCTTTGAATTTATAGTGTTTGTATTCTTCTGGTAGATATATAAGAGTTTGCTGGAACATCTGGTGGATCTATTTTTAATAATATGAGAAATGTCTATGTTGTTTTCCATAGAGACTGGACTAGTACCTCCTCGTCATAAGTATATAAGCATTCCTTCTCTAAATACTCTCGCCAACATTTGTTGTTTCTGGTAATTTTGATATGGGCCAACCTCACAGTTGTGAAGTGGTATCTCACTGTAGTTTATATTTGCATTTCTCTGATGATAAGTGATAATGAGTATTTTTACATGTGCCTATTGGCCATCTGTATGCCTTCCTTGAGGAAGTGTATATTTAGATCTTATGCCCACTTTTTGATTGGGTTATTTGTTTCCTTTTTGTTCTGTTGTATGTGTTCTTATAGATTTTGGATATTAGCCCCTTGTCAGATATTTGATGCACAAATACTTTTTACCATTTGGTAGGATGTCTTTTTGTTTTAATGCTGGTTTCTTTTGTTGCACAGAAATTTTTTAAATTTGTTTGAATCCTGTTAACATTTTTTGTTTTTATCATGGTAGTAGTCTGCAAAAACATAATGGAAGTCAAGTTTAGGAATAATTTTGCTTATGTTTACGTCTATGCATTTTATGATTTTAGTTGTTATATTCAAATGTTTTCATTTTGAATTAATTATTGTATATGGTATGAGTTAGTGGTCTAGTTTCATTGTTTTTCCAACATCATTTATTGAATAGCCTTTTCTTTCTCCATTTTATGTTCTTGGCGCCTATGTCCTAAATTAACTGTCCATTTAAGTGTGGCTTGTTTCTGGACTGTCAATTAAACTATTGATCTGTGTGTGTCTATTTTTTACTCCAGTATTGTACTCCTTTTATTACTATTGCTTTGTAGTATAATTTGAAGTTTAGAGTGTAATGAATGCCTTCATTCTTTTTTTTTTTTTTTGTCAGAATTACTTTGGCTATTTTGGATCTTTTTCTGTTTCTATAAAAATTTCAGTGATGTTTGCTCTATTTCTTTGAGAATGCCACTGGAATTTTGATAGGGTTCACATTAAATCTATATATTGTTTTGGGAAATATGGCCATCTTAAGTGTTAATTCTTCCAGTCCATGAATGGGGACAATCTTTCTATTTTCTGGTGCCTTTATTTCTTTTACTGTTATCTAACAGTTTCATTATATTAATATAAGTCTTTCACTTCCTTCATTAAGCTGAATCCTAGGTCTTAATTCTTTTTGATGGGACTATTTTTGAGATTTTTTTCTCTTCTAGCTTGCTGTTTGTATATAGGAATGTAACAGACTTTTGTATATTGATGTAGTAGCCTGCCACTTGATTTATTATTTCTAATAATTTCTTAACTGTATTCCTGTCAACCCAGTACCCACCCTGTAATCTTAGTACAGCCTGTCTTAGGCAGGCAGTACTTTCTGGCTGAAGTGAGGCAGGAATCCCAGAGAAGTCTTGGGAGTTCAGGAAGGTACTTCTCCCTGTACTCTGATACTGCTTCTGACAGGACTGTTTCTTTGACTTTTCTAACTTTTCCACTAGTTGCTTTTTCACCTGATTGTGGAGATGTCAATTGTCTAGTCCAGAGCAGTCTTCCAAGAGCAGTTGCTTCCTCTTTAATGCCAGCCTGCTGTGTCCATGGAGGAAGAGAGGTCTCCAGGCTACTGCTAGTCCACCACCTTAGATCAACTCTATGAGCTATACCTATGGAAAGAAAGGAATGGTGGCAGAAAGGGCAGAGGGGAGGTAAAAATGTGCAGTGCAATTCCAGCTGTGCTTTAACCCTGTAGGGAGTTCTGGATGAGTAAGGAGTACTGGAGTTGTAGCACATTAGGATAAAATTGCTGCTCCTTTAGATTCCTGCCTCATTCGTATCTATGACCCTATCAGGCTGTTCAGGGAAAGTTATGACTCAGCCTAGGAAGTTTCCTCAGAAGCAAGTGTTGATCTGTACTCTGCAGCATTCTTGAGGTGGGCTCTGCAAATCTAGAGAGTTCTCTCTCAGAGCAGCTTTCTCTGTCTTTCAGACTTAGACTGCAGGGTCTTCTAGGATGTTTAGCAGTTTCTTCAGCCCAGATTGCTCTGTGAAGCTCTGCTTGAGTTCCCTCCCCTTGAGCCACGATCTGGAATCTTTCTTTCTCTCTCTCTCTCTTTTTTAAAGATTTATTTATGCATACAAGAACTGGGATACAGGCCATAAGTGTGGGGAGTGAGAGGATCCACCAGAGACAGAGCAGGAACAGAAGAGGCAGATTAACTGAAACACACAGCGAGGGGAGCAGCGGGTGAGGCAGGAGAGGTCTGCAGCGCCATGTGGGTCACCTCCCTGGCTGGCAGCAGGGATCCAACTCATGTTGCGGTAGCTGTAGTTTGCTTCATAGTGTGTTGCTTAACCCATTGGGCCACCAGGAAAAAAAACCCTCTTTTTGTAACATGTACCAATTATTTGATTCTGTTCATCTGTTTTCCATCTTTTAGAGGTAATTGTCATTTGTTGTCTTTTGGATAGTGTTTTCAAAATAGTGGGTTCATGAAAAAAACTGTAGAAATATGAGTAGAAAATTGAGGTTATCAGAGGAGGAGGGTGGGCATGAGAAGCACAGGAGGAGTACTGTGGAGGAGGCCTATGTTGTCTTGGTGTGGCTGTGGTGTGAAGACACACATCTGAGGAGGTGTGATCCTATATCTTTGAATCATACAATGTTGTAAAGTAATGTAGCTTTAATAAAAATAATATAATCTAAAAAACAGTTGTTTTGTATATTGTCAGGTGTTTTTTGGTTTTAGGTTCTTTCACAGAAGAAGTCAACTCAATCAGTAACTTTTTTTTTCAAAATCTTGGGCAGAAGTGGAAATAGCTGGAGTTTATCTTTGAAACCCTTTTGTGTACAGTTTACTTTCTAAAAAGATATTTCCTTGCAAGTTCCAATATGTCTTGCATCATCCTCCTTCCAAAACAAAGCCTGACGTAACTGCCCTCATTACAGTCTGAAAAACTTATCTTGTGCTTCATTTCTCTCCTTTTAATTTTATCCTTTCTCTCCTTTCAATAGAAAACACACATGCACATTCTTTCGGGTATTGCTATGTATCTTTAAAATAGAGTAAAAATATATCTTGACCTGTCCAAAATAGCACAGTGGAACATCCAACAGGCTAACACTTTTCATTTTATTTAATTTTGATTAACTTATATTAAAGATATTATGTAGATTTTGTTTTTAGTGCAGTTTTAGGTCCACAGCAAAACTGACTAAAAGATACAGATTTCCCATATGCCCCACCCCCAACACATGCAGTGCCTCCCCCAGATTCTATTCCACCACATTTATTACAACTGATGAAACATGTTAATCCCTTATCACCTCAAGTGCACAGTATTCTCTCTTTATATTATATACTGTAGGATTGGACAAATATATAACAATCCATTGTTACAGTATCATATAGAGTAATTTGAATCCTCTGTGCTGTTTATGCCTTCCTCCCTGTAACCCTGGCAACCAGTGATCTTCTTACTGTCTCCATAGCTTCACCTTCTCCAGAATGTCATATAGTTGGACTTATTCAGTACTTTTACATTTAAATTTACATAGTCACATGTGTTTGGTGGCTTTTGAATCGCATTGGACATTTTTTCATATATTATACAGTGTCTATTTTTTTTTGCAAAGGTAAATAGGAATTCAGAATATTATAGGACATAGCTCCTTCATTTGTATTTTTTTTCTGAGCATTTATGCTAATGAGAGATTGAATTGAGATGGTATAAGATCACAAGCACGAATTTTTCTATTTATTTCCTTCAACTGCTAGTAATCTCTTTGAATTTCAATTTTCTGGAATGATGGGACTGACTCTTTAAAAACAGGTCGTTGTAAAGTTTATGTAAGATAACCTGTGTACAGAGTCATGATTTAAAAAACAATATTCTTTTTCTTTTCTTTCTTTCATATATCTCCTTGTATAAATATAAGTGTTTCAGCAGGCTACAGAATATTAACTGCTTGTACCTTATTGTTATTATGTTTAAGAAACCCTTTTCCTTTGGTTTCATTTGTGCCCAGGGAAAATACTCTCAATCAAGGAAGGAGAGAAATAACTTAGAGGGGATAGGGTGTATGTATAGACAAAATTTGTCAACTTGAACTATCAGGGAATAGGACCACAAGAGAAAACCAACAATTGAATCTTAACAAGAGAATTAAAGGTCCTTTTCATTCCCAGACTTCATGGGAACCCCGATGACTACTGTAAATTGACAAAAAATTTTCAACTTGTTCCTGAGACTACTCTTTTCACAAGGACTTTGCACTTCCAAGCTTCATATTCCTCTTAATGGAGCTGCACTAATGAATCGGATAGCGGCTTGTAGCCAAGAATCACAGACGTTATTCAGGTTAGCAACAATGACAATAACAGAAAACTATTAGCTTGCCTTTAAAATTTAACACTACAGGTACACTGGAGACTTCATTTCATTGATCTCTGCTTTTTTTCCCCATCAACTTATCTGGCATGGATGTGGCAGCAGAGAGCTCTCAACTAAGGAGGTGATGCTCCGCAGACTTTCCTATTGGCACTTATAAATGTTTCCAGTAAACCTAGGCCTGCATATTGGCATGATGCTAAAATTATTGGGAGACATGATATCAGTTGGCAGAAAGGCATGAATTTATTCTCAATTTTGATGAATGACCTGCTCTTACTTGTTCTATGAGTGACTCTAGGGAAGTTATCAGAAATAAAAAAGAAGAGTGGGAGGAAGGAAAATAAAAGAGAAGGGGGGTGGGAAATAAGGAAACTCTAAAGTGCCATTATATGGCTAAATGAGATCACAAAAAGCAAAAGGGAACTTTCAATGGATTATACAGTTATTATCGTCTAGAATTATGGTATTCACTTAGTCTGAGTCCCCAGAATCTTAGATTCTTTGAAGTGTCTATGTCTGATTTAATCATTTTAAAACTTATTTTTTAATAATTTAAAAGCTAATAAGAATTGACATTTTCTAAAATTGAGCATGTGCCAATTTTTATACCTTGGAGCTCAGCAGTACATTAGTTTCTCAGCTAAGCTAACTAGTTTGGGGATAGATCTAAATGAAAACACATTCCTTGCCAGTTCTGAATTATGAACACTAGATATATTAAAGTCGTGAAAAGTCTAACTTGCAAAGAGCTCCTGAATTAAATCCATATTAGCAAGTAGCTCACACATTGACCTTAGGAATATGTCAGACAAAATCAGGGGCACCCTCAGACCCTGCCTACCTTTTGCTTGTCCTGTTCTACTACAGACAGTAGGAAATGTGGGGAAACACACTAAATCACTCAGAGATGTGGAAATAAAATGACATTTATTTGTACTTGGGTTCAAATATTATAGCAAAAAAAATTACTCAAGTTCTCAACGCATTTTCTACCATGAAATTTTATGTAAATATTTCTGTTATCCCTGTAAAGGACAATATCATCTAGAAATGCAGCACAGTAAGCATATAAATAAAGTTTTCCATTTCTTCCAAAGATAAAATTCAAGGAAATAAATTGGAACTGGACAATAAAAATGTGCTTACAGCATAGTTTAAAGGTACTTTTGTTAGGTGAGGAAATAGAACATTCGACTAAGGAAAATCTTGTTAAGTATGTGCTAGTGACATTTCAGCAAGTGTGTTACATGAACTTTTGCAGAGTGATGATTACTTCTGTCTCATAAATACAGCTCTGAGAAGCATTTTCTAGCTTTCTTAGTGCTAGATGTGGTCACTTACACAGAAGTTATAAATGGCAAATGGTGAATGTGCCGCTTTCTTTTCTTGCCATTTTTTTCAATCCCACTGCTTGGAACATAAATGTGATTGCTGGCACCCTGCAGCAATTCTGCTTAACTGAGGATGGTAGAGCAATGTCTGTTGAGTTTGTGCAGTCACTTTAGTAGCTCCAGGCTGCCTAGCGCTGATTACTTGTGTATGAAGGAAAATAAACTTCTGTCTTGTCTAAGCTACTATTATTTTGGTTTCTGATCATTCAGTTATTCAGAATCCTAACTGATATATACATTTACTCTTTTGAAGACAGAAATTATGTAGTATTTTTACAATTCTAGTCAGACCACATCAAAAACTGTAGTTTACTTGGCATGCGATGTATTCTGGAGAATGAATATGAGGATTTACTGGTTTTTAAATAAATGGCACATACATAATTGGAGAAGAAGCTGGCAAAGACTTAAGACAAATTTTTAACACACTATCAAGTAAAGTGGTTTCTAGTGATCTTTGTGCTGATAGAATAATTATAATAGCAAAACACTCTGCAATTGAGGTAATGCCTATATATAATGTCATATTCAAAATGTTTTCAAGAAGTTCTTATAAAGTAGAGCTGCATTTACACAAGAATTTGGTTCTCAGATTCTTTGGCAAAAATCAAGTATAATCAGTAATATCTGTTAAGTCATCTTATTCTATAAAGTTTCAGGGTACAGTTTTTTTTTATTATATTTGACATCATTTGTAGTCCCCAGGGAGTACCTACCACCATTTCACCGGTGCACCATCACCTCAGTCCTTTGTGCATCAGGGTACAGTTCTAATTAGATTTCAGGATATATTTTATTTAGATTTCTGGGCAGTCAGAATATTCTCCATTTGTGTTCAGGGAAAAATGCTCAGTGGTAAAATGGATTACTGGGCAGAAAATTTAGAACTTTTTTGCTTCTTTTCCAGGCTTCTAATTTGTATATTTATCTTTTAAGTCCCAATATGCACTAACATATTTATTTGTTCTGGTGAAGATTAAATATGATAGGAAAGGGAAGATGAATCTTAACCTATAGTTTCAGCAGCTTTTGTGTTAGTGTTTAGGAGATGTTAGCTTTATATGCTGCTTCTGTGTCCTCTAAGTTCCGACATTTTTCAGAATATCATTGGTTAGACTTTATACAGAAGTTTAATTTTATTATGGTAAGTTCTTTGATGACAAAATTTTCAAAATGTTTGCATTCCAAGTTTTACCTTTCAATGTCTAAGTTCATTTGTAAGGTGCTTGTATAAATAATTCATCATCCAAAAAATTTATTAGCTGTTTTTAAAAACTTATGCTTTCACTGGTTTTGTGTCTTGCTGATATTTTTAACTGTTGAATGAACTCAATTTGTCAAAGCAGAAATATAGCTGTAAAATTTCAGGAATAAAATGGAACTTTTAGTTTGGGCTAAGGTGAAAAACAAAATAAGTATTATTTATTTGCTGCTTCAAAGGTTTGGCAGAATTGAGCGCTGAAGAACATTTTATTTTAAATTAATTTTTATTTGTAACAAAAATGCTGTGACAAAACATTTGAAAGTCCATATAGTGCTAAGAAACATAAAAAGTATCCATCCCTTACCCCTTCACATAACTAACTGGTTCCTCATAGGCAGAGACTCTTTCAATTCTTAAATTGTTCCTTCTGATACTTACCTCTGTGTATAAATAACACTGGTTACTGTTATTTGTTGATTCAACAATTTTAGAAGTATAATTTGACATCCTATCTTTTTTTAAAATATTTATTTATTTATGCATACAAGAGCAGGGTTTTGGCACAGGAGGTGAGAGGATTCACCAGAGAAAGAGTGGGGAGCAGAACAGGTAGATCAACTGAAATACACTGCTGAGGGGAGAAGGGCATGAGGCAGGAGAGGTCTACCTTGCCATGTGGGTCCCCTCCCTGGCCCTTGGCCTGGGATCAAACTCGTGCTACTGTGCCACAGATGCTTCACAGTGCGGTGCTCAACCTGCTGTGCCACCAGGGAAGCCCTGATATCCTGTCTTGACAGATGAACATTTGACTTCATTTAGTAATTTCCCTGCCATCATATTTTAAATAAAGATTTGTTAAAACTCACATATTTTTTACTGTTTGTAATATAAATATTGTTTACTTTAAGCAAAATAACAGTCCATAGTTATATTTTGTTTCCTGAACTACTCTATTTTTTTTTTCCTGGAGATAACTGTCTTATTTTTATGTTCACTCCATTGTCTTTGAATATTTCAGGTTTATGCACTCTTGAGGAACTTGGAAATTGCTTTCTATGCAGTCTGGCCTCTTCAGTGATTTTTCAGTTCCATTTTTGCTCTGAAGAACCTATACTCCTTGAGATCTGAACAGTCTTTCTACATAGGAATTCTTTGCACGAAGTGTCAGAATGGCTGTGCTGCTCTGCAGAGACTTTCCTCTCTGTGTTGGATTCCAAGTTTCTTGATTTCCATGCCTTCATCTTTTCTGATTTACTCCTGCATTTTGGTAAAGTTCATATTTCAATAACTTTTTGAGAAATGGTCCATGGGAGATAATTTTTTGGAAATTCTGTGTATTTAAAAAGAACTTTACTCAGACTTGATTGATAGTCCTACTTCTATAAATCTGGGTTAAAATGCTTTTTCCCTCTGGGCTGTAAAGGGAAAGCATTGTTTTATTGTCATCTGGCTGCCAGCACTTGTGATGACAAGTCCAGTGTGTTTATTGCCGATCTTTGTTAGCTGCCCTATTTTTCTTTTCTGAGAACTTTACTGTCTTCTCTTTATTTGGGAGGATACTGTCATAGTGGTGGCTGAGAACACTGGGAAACTTCTACAGAGGAGCATTGTGGGTCAGCTGGAAAGCAAGGCCCTCCAGAAGCCTTTAACTTCAGCTGCAGTCAAGACCCCTTCCTCAGATGACTGCAACTGGGGACCCCTTTAAAATACAGAAGGGAAGGATGGACAGCCATGATCTGTTGTAGGCAACTTAGAAAATAATATATCAATGTTGACCTTTATTTGTTTCCATCAAGTTACCTTCCCAAAGAGTTACGTAAAAGAAAGAGAGCAGAAGGGCTAAGGATATTCCTTGGAATTATTTCATGTTTCTAACTCAGTTCTTTTCTAGGGAGTCAGTGCATTACCCATCCTTGTGAGTTTTAGTCAATAAAGGTACCCTCGTGTACCATAAAATGATCTAGGAAGGTGAGTGGAATGCCGACTAAGGTTGTTTAGGGACCAGGCAACAACTTTTCTTTAACTATTAACTGTTGTGTGCAGCTATAACAGCCAGATTTGGGTTGCATTGTCAAGAAAGGCAGCACTCTTGAGGATGCAATTCTGTATAGATGAGTAATGCTCACATTGGGAAAATTTACAGACTTTGTTTTATTGCGTTTTATTCGCTTTTCATTATATTTTAAATGATTGAAGTAATACATAATAAATGTGAAAATCCAGGAAAGAAAATGTTCAAATCACTCCAAAGATGGCAAATATTCACATTAAACACGTGCTATAGAGAATTGCATGTGTTGATTTTCATTTTAACAGTATCTCAGGAGTATGGCCACCTATCAATAAAGACCGCACACATTGTACAACCATATGGTGGAGTCCCAGATGACTCAAGCTCCCACAGTCTAAAAATGAAAATGGAGTCACACTAAATTAAATTTTGAATTACAATGTTTTATAAACCTTTCCTGATTCACACAGATGTCCTTTAGTTACTTTCAGAAGGGGCTGGAACAGTGTCACATGTGTGCAGGCGTTAAGTCAATGCTTATCCCTCTCAGTCAGCCATTGGAGGAAGGGTTTGGACAGTGTTGCTGATGCTGACAGATTCTGGGGGTGCTGCTTCTGGTACACCTCTGAACAGTCTTTCCAGTGTTCTCAGACTGTATAGGATAACGGACTGCCACCCACAAATTGGGTGGAGATTGCCTTCTCCTATTTTGAGCTGGAGCTTGTTTTCTTGGTCTTAATGCAGCAAAGTTTTTACTCAGCCTCACAGGCATTTTCCTGAAAATGGCCCTGTAGCTTCTGATTTGCAAGCCTCCCTCTCCAGAACAGAGGTTCTCCATCCTGGCTGGACCACTTTGGGGCTTTCAGGAGATACAGTGCCCAGTTCATACTATAGCAGTGCTGGCTTACTTTGCTAGATGGAACCTGGAGCTGTGTATGTCAAATATCAGTGGACTGTATGTGAAGATCTCATTGCTGCTCCATGCAAATCTCCTTTCTTGGCATTGTAGCCTTATCTTGAAGTTTCTGCGAATGTGGTTAATGGCTTAAGCTTGTGATATGATTCCTTAGAGAATTACAATCGCCTCCATGCCTAGAGATGCCAGGGTGTTTATTCCAACTCCATAGAGGTTTTATTGGCAAGCACCTTGTATCCCTATGACAGACTCTGCTTCTAGGAAATCTGACCTGGGTCAATGTGCCACCAGCTACTCTTCTAGACACTCATGAGTAGTCTATGGAACTGGGTGAGGAACAGATACCATATTATTTCCAACAATGATTTGATTTTTCTTCTCTCTGTCTAAGACACGCTTGTTCATGACCATGCACAAAGAAAGTCATGTGCACACACACATACAATCACACACATGCACACATAGAAGATATATAGATATGTATTCCTTTCTCTTTTTAATAGAGAAATAAAATTCATGTTCATGTCAACTCATACTACTTCTGCTGCTATATTTATCGAATTGTCTTTGAATACATCTTTTTGAATTCCCTAAATATCAGGCACTGTAACTGGAATTGCTGGGCTGGCTGTAAGCCTTTTAATTCATTTCCAGTAGTTGCTCTGAGAGTTTCTTCTAATTACTCTAGAACCAGCAGTGAACAAGGTTTCCATCCTCCCACTCCTCCCATAGGGCTGCTGGGTTTTCTACTCTACTTTCTCTGGGACAGGGAGGAGTCAGGCAGACATAAATGGTGATGATATTCTATAGTTGCTAGGGATGGAATTGAATATAGGTAGGCATTAACCTGAAGGTCTGTGAGGAGGATTTGGAATCAGACCACTTCAGGCAAGTACAATAGAAGGTAAAATGATACAGACAACTTGAGAAGGAGGGACTTGGATGCTATCTGAACCAAACTGAAGCTTACGTGTCCTTTGAGGGATATTGTTTAGGCTTTTTTCACTGTATAGCAACTCAACAATGGGGGTAGAGGGTTGATGCAGTTGAGTTCTGTTCAAGACGTGAACCCAGTCATGGTATTGTGAAATGCAGTGGTAAAAGGAAGGGACGATATAGTTTTTGCATGGAGCCAAAGTTAAATTCTTTTCTCCTTCCTCCTTGGGATATATTTCCCTGAATTTGTTTTGTCTTTGGCAGTAAGTTGTGAGGACAGCTAGAAATATGTGTGTGTGATTTTTTGAGCTTTGGGTGTAGATATGGATCTTTATTTTTTAGCACTTTAGGGTTTTCTTTCTGCCCATAATAACATTCTACTTCCTCCATTGGTAAGCAAATAAAAATTTTCTGTATCATAATCTACTAATTGTGGCACCTTCAAAAGGTTTTTTTTCTGAAATGAGAGCCCTCTAGTCTGTAACATTATGATTATCTGAGGATCTATTGGCCTAGATTTTTGAAAGAATGGGAACCACAATCTAAAGAAGTTTCTCTTCTTGAAATAACATTAATTTTAATCATCTTTGCCTTGCTTCTCACGAGGGCAGAAATGTGGGAAGACCTAAGCGAATCACTGTTCCTCTAGGTCCTTGCCCTGAAGGTAATGGATCTATTTATTAAAGTTTATCCTGGAAATAGGTTAACATAAAAAGACTTTGGTTATTTGTGGACTGTCTCTCTGTAATCTCTTTATCCAAAAACTGTTTTAAAACTTTTATATAGCCTGGGTAGAACTCAGAGAGGACCAGATGCATGTCCCCAGATGACTTTCTCTGCTCTGAAGTACCACAATTGGGGTGTTGTATACAGTGGGGGCCTGGATTCGGGTGCATGAGTGTCCCCATAGAGCTGCTGACTTGTTCTGGAAAATCAGGGAGGAGCTTTGTGCCAGCAAGTTCCCTAAGCTGTCTTTGAAACTGACCTTATTAAATTTCTGCTGAGGTAACTGGCTCTAGGGATCTCCTGAGTTACTTGAACGAGTAAAAATAAACTGTCAATCTCTGACTTGACTCTCATTAGTAGAACACAGTTCATGGGGGTTAGTAGGGCTTCTGTGGTGAGGGGAAGCTCATGGCATGGTGATTGTGATGCCTAGGGCCTGTGGTGCCTTCTGCTCGAGTCGCAAAGTGCTGTTCACTATGCATTCCTGGGAACTCCTGTCCTCATTGGACAACTATATAAGTTATGTTAAAAAATAAGGAAAAAATATGACTAGGATAGGATTTTTCCCTCTTTCTCTAGCGAGCACATGTAGTACTAGAGGCCTGACTAGGGGCAACTTCCTTCCAAATGTTAGAGTCTGTGCCTGAGTTTTTTCCAGTTTGACTAAAACATCTCATTATTTCCACAGAATATTTCTGAACCTCAGTCACTGGCATTATTCTAGGTTTTTCCCTGTTAACTTCTCTGTGGCTGTCATGGACATGAGAAGGAGTGGGCCCTCTCTGGAATCATGCAGAGACTCTGCAACTGGACTTAACCAGAAGACATGATAACAACAAAGAATAATTAATGATAAAAAAAATGCCTCACAAGATCAGAACAAGAATAAACTAATGAAACAGGGGGTTGATATTCCTACTAGAATCAGGTGAGCCCCACCAGGCAAAATATGACAAATACCACCGTCCGGGTCTTCTCACAGCTGGGCTTCCCCACAGGCCACCTACTCCTGAGGCAGCAAGGAGACCAGGTGGGGACACCTGGAACTGGAAGTGGTGAGAACAATTGGGAGAGAGATCAGGTGGCAAGTTCAAGGTCACTCCTGTCTTGAGGAACACATCGGCTTAAGCAAAGACCTGCAGGAGCAGTGGAGGGTCACATGAGACATGGATCTTGTGGCTGAGAGCAGTACTACAGGCCTTGGGTGGACCTTCTCTCTGTTCTGCTCAGCTTGCTGATGGTTGGGTGGAAACACATCCAAATCAGATGTTCATTAAAGAACAGGAATTGACAATTATGTAGTTATTGAAAGGGGAGCTTAAATAAGGGCAAAAGACAGTAGCATGGCTACCATTGTCTACTCCTAGTGAACATTTCTTGGGTTCTAGGAAAGAAAAGTAAGAGGAAAGGAAAGGAATAAAGGCGAGGTAGAGCAACAAAGAGCAAAGACCAAAGGGGGCTTCAGGATGGCATGAGAGTCTTCTATTTAACAGAGAAGCAGAAGAAGGTAAAAATCACTTAGGTCTGCATTTTGGATTTTGGAAGCATTGGAATAACATTTAATCCTATTAGTAGCCTAAAAGGGGATTTAATATATGCCACATGTTCCCAGCCAGGAAGGATAAGACATAAAGCAACAATCTTCTTCAGGGGGTATTACACACAGCAAGAGAGATGACAGTCACAAGAAACAATCACTTACATCCCACTGAAGTAGGAGCTAAAGTAAAGAGGCAGGAAGGTAGCAGCAGGGAACTAAAGGAGAACTGAGTAATGAATGTGCCATAGGAAAAGCTTCATGGAGCAGGTGTGAATATGAAGAGCAACAAAGACACAGAGGAAGGAATGAGCTTCAGAAGAGGAGAGTGCTTGAGGAGCATGGAGTTTGGTAAGGTTGTATTTAGAAAAAGGCAAAATTTCCCTGGTGGCACAATGGTTTAAGCAACACACTATGAAGAATACTGTAGCCACTGCAGCACGAGTTAGATCCCTGCCTCCTGCTGGGGATGTGACCCACCTTGTGTGGCAGACCTCTCCTGCCTTGTCCACTGCTGCCCTCAGCAGTGTGTTTCAGTCAGTCTGCCTGTTCTGCTTCCCATTCTGTCTCTGGTGGATCCTCTCACCTTCCATGACTCTGGCCTGTACCCCAGCTCTTGTATGCATAAATAAATAAATCTCTAAAAAAAAAAGGCGTGGTGCTGCCACTTAACTGTTTTTGTGACCCTGAACCTCATTATTCTTTCCATGAAGTGAGAAGGCTGGACTTGAAAAGACCTTTCGGGGCTTTTCCAGCATTGGATTTTCAGAAGCCCAATTCAGGAGTAAAGCAATAATCCTATTTTCAACTTCTTTTTTCTCCAAAAGGCATAGCTAGAAAATTTATACCAATTTAAAGAAGGAAAGATGAGCAATTTGAGGTACTTGGGCATATTAAATAAGTTCTTATTTATTATCAATGACTTTCTGATCCCTTTTGTCACTTTGAGACAAAGTTTAAATGAAAGAGTAAGAGTTATTCAACTTATTAGTAGGACATAATATCTTTTTTTTATTAAAATATTTTAAAATTTACATATACTTGCCATTAATTGTAATCCCCATGTATTCCCCATCACCATCTCACCAGTGTACCATCACCT
>JAGFMF010011386.1:3554259-3579393 GCA_019455555.1 Galemys pyrenaicus
TGCATTTCTCTGATGACAAGAGAAGTTGAGCATTTTTTCCTATGCCTGTTGGCCATTTGCATGTCCTCTTTGGAGAATTGCCTTTTTAGCTCTTTTGCCCATTTTCTGACTGGGTTGTTCTCTTTGTTTCTGTTTAGTCTGGTTAGTTCTTTGTGGATCTGTGTGATAAGTCCCTTGTCAGTAATGTTGTGTTTAGGTATATTTTAAAACACTTCCAATTTATTATTTTGTTTATATTCTTAGCATCCTTACAGGCAAATGGGAATAATAGATCATATTCTATATTTTCAAAGCACCAAGGGACTAATGGACTGTGTTCCATAGTTACAGCAAACTCCCAGAATGAAGACCTTGCAATACTATGACCTGCTCTTCAGTAATATGATCATGTTGTTCAAGTTTCCTTTTCCTATAATATATGCAGAAATTCTGGATGAAATATCACTTCCTACCTCCTTTGGTGTTCAATGAGTGGAAATGACTTGGTTCAAGTGGGTGAGAGGATTCTTTTTCACTAAATAATGAAAGAGATGCTAGTGTCACAGAAAAGAACAAGGTTTTTTTGAGAAACCCAAGAGAATTGTATTTCTCCCAGGTAACAATAGAAAAGGGAACACAAGATTCCCTGGGAATCCTTGTAGCAATGAGGAACCCTTTAAAATTCTTCCTTCTAAAGAGTCTTATTCCTGTTAGGCAGCTAGCATGTAGCTTCTAGAAAAGAGAAAGAGATTGTTCATCTAGAAAATAAAAGCAATATTTTTTCTTTTAACTCTGTTCAGTTGAGAATTTTCTACAGTTTGTTGGATTCTCTCCTGAGTTAAAAATAATCATGCTCTACAATTCAAGTCTCAATGGTTTAGTTTTAAAATTTTAATTCTGTTGAACAAAAAGTAGATAATTATACATTTATCAATGGTCTGAGTTTCATCTTTTGTATGTTTACCCAAATAAAGTAATACAAAGTCAGAAAAAAAATAATCATGCTCTCAGTATATGATCCCTGATCTTGAATTAGGACCAAGGCAAGATAGAACAAGTAGGGAGTATTGAAATTTAATTTGTTTTATATTATGAAACTTTATGTATCACACACCTTTGTGCCTGTGATGTGCTAAATATACACTTTCAGATGATGAAAGTGGTGGAGGGATTTTTCTCACTGTGCCTTCAGAGGCTAAAAATACACCTTACCAGATGTGATTAAGTAAAGTCCATTAAGACATGAAACAGTTTTCTTTTGGAATTAAAATCCTGTAAAAAGAGATTCTTTAGCTTAATCTCTCATTTTAATCTCTCTTAAATTTTTTAGGAAAGAACTAACTAAACTGGCTTCATTTTATGTAGAATTTCTGTGTGGCATATAAATGATGAAAGTTATACAACAGGATCTTTAACCTTAAGAGAACAACTAATTTTTATATACTTTTGATCTGTTCACATAAGCATTTGATAAACTAATGTTACTTAAGTAAGTAAAACAAAGTCCTCATTAAGCTAATAGCTTTAAAACTATCTTAAGCTATCAAAGTCACCAGAATTTTTTCATGTTCCTTCTTTTCAGCTGTGCTGTATTACCAAATGAAAAATATCTGAAAATAACATCTAGTTCAAATTAAATGGTCTCTACCAATCATTGGTCATCCATCAATATGTCTTCATTTTATTGAAACATGATTTAATACCAAAAGAAAGAAGTGAATTCAGCTTGATAACATTGTATACAGGATGTTACACCTTACCTATTAGCATGGGTTTCTTTTTGTTTGTTTCTTTTCCATTTGGAATATGGTGGAACAGGGTAACTTCACTTAGTAGCCCTCTAGTGGTTGTTTTATTAAGATAACTTAAATATAGTAATTTAATAAACTCAAGTAACACATTTTTAATTTGCTCCTCCATAGACATATAGAAAGATGGAGAATGGCCTAGAATGCTAAACATTTGTATGCTTTTATAACATTTTAAGTTGAATTACACAATAAAGTGATATGACTTATAAGCCAACAGCACTAGATAAATAAGTTATGCTGTCATTTAAACTACGTACATACATCTTTTATACTATATTTATAATGGTGGAAAGGCTGTTAACCACAAGGTATAAGTTACCATAGCAGAGTTCTCCAGTATGAGCAATATGTCTTCTGAGTGATTTTTGACATTATTAATCCCATTGTTTGACATCTATAAAACTATCAAAACTGCATTTGTGATGAAAGCTCAACTATTATCAAAAATTGGATAACATTTTTTGGTGTTATTAAGGCAGTGTAAGTTGTTTATGTAAAAAAAAAAATAAACTGCAGACAAATTAAGGGCTCAATCACCATTTTCACTGTGAAAGCTTCATCGTAATTTACTATTGGTAGTTCTTTCTCTACCCCAAACTCACCTTCTGTTAACACTCCCTCCCTCCATGTTCTCAGCAGAGAATACTTGCCAACTCACTGACAACTTCAAACTGAGATGTGAATTTTAAAATTTGTCTTTTTATTTGAAGAGTCTATTGTTTATAGTCACAGACTTTGTTCTTTAAATACAGCTTTCTCCTCCCCCAATACTGGTTTAGGGCTAATTGTTCTTGCTGGTTAAGAATCTTCATGTTGGGATCAAGAGCATGACTTGATAACTTGGTTGTGAGAATTTAGAGTATTTGGTTAAATATGTTCACTGCCCTTCCTTTTTCCAAACTTCACCTAACACACCTTACAGAGATTCAATACATGACACCATAAACACATAAGGTCAAAGCAAATATGAATAGAGTGCTAACGTGAACCAGGAACAAAATTATTGTGCCAAGTTTCCGGTGTGATATTGAATACTCTTGTTTTAAGTAGTACAAAAATTTTGACTCTGTTTTCTAGCACTCATGGAGTGGGGGAAAGAGAAAATTACATAATATACAATGACTATGACATAAATAAGCCAGGTAGTCAGGAAAAGTATTACTGCATTATGAACAGAGACAAACTTCTGTGGACACACTAAATCTGAGCGTAAATAATATAATGATCTTCATAGAGAATGTCTCATCAGGTCCTACATGTGACATCACTTAAAACACAATTTAGTAAAAACATGTTGCTGTTTGGGAGAACAGAGTAGAAGATGGGAGGGGAGGTTGAGGGTGTCTGGCACTCTTGATTTCTCAAGGCTGGATGTTGGTTTGTGGGTAGATCAGACCCATGAATTGTCTTTCTCTTAACTGAATTTCTGATAAGAACTGTCCAGAGAAGCTCTGAGATCAGACCCTGTAATTTACAAATGTCCTGAGTACAGCAGCTCAAATTGCCAGTTAGGGAAAAGCTATAATCTTCCACAGTCAGGGTGGCCTTCCTAAGGTCTGAGTGGTACTGGACAGATGTTCTGCTGGGGCACAAGTATCTACAACACCAACATATTCCTTAAGAGACCATTTTGGACACATTCTTACAATGTATTTTCAAAGTGATCATGGGTTCAAGATTTTGTGCTACAGAGTCTGGCTATACTTATTTTAGCCTGGAATATTTTAAAATACGTATTACCTGATAGGCATATTAACAATGATTTTCTGTTTAGTAAACATTCATAGTACATCTGGTGCTGAACCATGTAATTTATCCTCCGACTTCTAAGATAAACAGGTTATGGGATGTGCATTTCAGTCGCAGCGCTAAATGTGATTTTTTCCCTACTTCTTAGCCATAGAGCAAATAGTTTAAAATGGAGACTGCAGTAGGGATGGAATATAAGAGGAATTTTTTTTTCTGAAAAATTGTCTATAATTCTTATTTTTAGTGATATTTTGGAAATCATTTATGTTCTTGGAAGATAAAAAATATGAGTGAAAATAAAAGACACAAATTCTTATCAACCAGAGAAAACCACTTATATTTTTGTCTGTTTCCTGCTAGGCATTTTGTATATATAATTTATACTTCACAGTCTATTTATCGTCACAGAAGCAAAAGCTGAAGAAAAGAAAACAAAATGTGTCAAGTAGCTTTTTGTGTTCATTCCAGATTTTCCATGAGTTGTTAAAAATATAACTTATTTTGATAGCACAAATACTGAACCTGTAACTCATCAGTTCTCAGTGCAGACCTTTAATTGGAGAAACCTTAGTTCTCAATGAATTTAGGTGGGAAAAGCATATATCATATGTTAAATGTTTATATCTTATGTTAAATGTTTATAGAAAACTATGTTAATTTTAAATTTAATTTATTGTGGACCCATAATTATGAGAGAGGAAGGGAATCTGTTTTAGAAAACTTAGATGAATAATTACGGTCTTTACCTAAGCAAATGGAGACTTATCTATGGAAATAAAGGGAAACAAACTAGGTGTGTTGTGGGCAACCATTAAAAATGTTCCTTAAAAAATTTTTCTCCCACCTAGAGACAAACAGCTGCTTCTTCTAATTTTTCCTGAATAATGACTACATTTTACCATTATAAATTCTAGATAAAAATTTTATTATGTGAAAAATTTATATAAATATGTGCAATAATATGTAGGTTCCATTTGGCTACTCAGTGGGGTACTCCACCCACTGAATGGTTGAGTCTGGGCTGAATCTATTGTTTGAACAATAGAATAGACAGTAAGGGAACATGTTAGAGAAATGCATTCTGGGATGTCTGACTCTAGAGTAAACCTTGCACCTTTGCCTTGGTTTTGAAGAACATTCATTGTGGGGAAAACAACTTTCACATTTAAAAAAAAAAAAAACAACCCCAAGTTGTAAAGAAACTCAACCTAGACACATGCAGAGAAACAGCTGCCCAGCCAGTCTCCATGTGACCATCTGTGTTACCCTAGATGTATGTAAAAAGCTTTTGGGTGATTCAGCTACAGACTCAGCTCTTATATAGCTGCAACTTTATGCAAGATTCCAAGCTGAGCACATCACCATGTGAAATCACAAGTGGTAAAGAATGGAGCCACTAGGTTTTGGAGTAATTTTTTGCATAGTAGTAAGTAGGTAATTGGAATAATCAGTTGTCACTAAAAGGAACTAGCTGATAGTCAACTTACCACTTTCACAGAAGGAGGATAAAACATTCTTTAAATACGTAGTTATGGTGAACTGGAGAATTTCTGGAGCAGGATCAGGAGACCAAGCCTCTTGCCCTCACTTGACCACTGCAAGTTGTGAGTACTTGGGCAAATCCATTACCCTCTCTGGGTCTTTGTTTCATTGTCAGTAAAATGAATGTGTCAGACAAAATTATTTCTGAAGTGCTGTGAAGATCTAAAATTATTTGATTTAATAAATTGAAATCAATAACTAGCAATTCCTGTTTGCCTCCATTTCCTGATTCCCTTGGACTTTTAAGTGCTATGATCAGCAAGAAGGGAAGAAACAAGAAAATTATGAACCATATTGAAAATGACTTGACTATTTCATATATTCTCACTGAGATATGTTTGACTGTTTGAGGATAGTGGGCTCATGGTGGGAAGACATTTTGCTGAATCATAATTATCTTAGTATCAGAAATATTGGATTCATAGAGGATGGGCAGGCCTGTGTTTCAGAAACTTTTCCTGAATGAAGTTGTGATGAGAACTTTTGCAACAAAAGAATCAGGTACCAAAATGCATTTTTGTCTCAGGAGTCCCAATACTGTCTTTTCCAAAAGCTGAAACATAAATGGAATCAAATCTTCATTTGATTTGAAGGGAACTTAAATATTCTCCTGTGCTTAATGCTCCATCACCAAGAACTATCTAAACATCAAATTCTGAGGACTTCAGATTTGCTATATAAGCAAATCTTCATGAAACAATGTTCTCCTTAAAGATTTATCTTTGAACAATCACGTCTTTAAGGAGAACTGTTAAGTATTTCATAATCACTGAATGCAGTTGGGAAAGTAAATTTCATGTTGAAAAACTCCTTTCAAATTGTGATTGCTCAGGAGGAAATATGCATATGAAAGTATAAGTAATAATGAAAGAAGATAGGTGAGAGATACTGGTAATGGTAGCTGACATAAAGAACCACCTCAGGTTTATACCGGACTGAAGCTGGTATACAGCATGCCTCATTTATTGAGTTTCCCCTTATTGCACTCCCTAGATGCTGTGTTGATTACAAACTGGAGGTCGTGGCAGCCCCCTACTTTGAGCAAGTCTGTCAGCTCCATTTTCTAACAGCAGGTACTCATTTTGTGACTTTTCATTATTATATCTGTTATCGTAATTGTAATCTGAGATCTTTGATGTTACAATTACCATTGTTTTAGGTGTGATGACTAAGCCCATGGAAGATGGCAAAATTAATCTATAAATGTGTGTGTGTTCTAGCTGCTATGGAGACAGGATCCTCTACTTGCAAAAAGATCAGAAACAGAAGGCTCAGATGACAATTAGCATTTTTTAGCAAAAACATAGTTTTTAATTAAGATATGCACAATGTTTCTGCACACTTAGACTATAGTATAGTGGAAACTATGCACTGGGAAACCAAAAGCTTTCTATAACTTGCTTTGTTGTGATATTTGCTTATCTTGGTGGTCTAGAACTGAACCCGAGCTGTCCCTCAAGTGTGCCTATACTATAGCTTGGGCCACTTTTAATTTTCCTGTTGCAGTGTGTGAGAGGATAGATTCCTGGATCTTGAGGCAGTAGATGGGTTGGCTGAAAAAAAAAAAAGTCATAATGAGAGATATATATTACTCAGAGGAGGTGTATATGTGATCACACACACACGCGCACACACACATGGTACATAATCTGAATCTTCTTTCTCTTCCTATTTAAAAGATTGATTTGGTGATTGTTGCAGCATTCTATCCTCAATACTACTACTATTCTCTGGCAAGGATAGGATAGCAGTAAAGGAGTTTCTCCACTCTGATCTAACTGACTCAAATATATCCTTTTTTATATCACCTATAGAACAGTGGATTGAATCAGTCTAGAATGGGGTTTTCAGCTTTCTCAATGTGAATCTAACTTATAGCCAACTCTATCTGAACATGTCTGGAAGGCAAGTAGGACAACAGGGAGCTGAATCTGCGGGAGGATCAAGGGACCAGGTGATGGCTAAATTAGGGCATTCCAGGAATACCTTTTTTATTTTGGGATGAGTCACTCTTTAAGCAAAATTGATGTGCTATGTACCTTGAGGTGTTGTTGAGTATGGCTGAACGGGTAAGTGCAGCTAGAGTAGCTCATATTTTTAACATTGCCTAATTTGTACCTGAACTCCAGTCATATACACTGTTTAGTTATATCCTTTGCCTAGACTACAGCTTCACATGCTAATTACTTATACTCTCTTTACCTATAACATTCCAACATTCCTAACTCATTCACCTACCCTAATGTTTCTCCTGCTTCTTCTTCAAGAAACAGGGAAGGTATCATCTGGGAAAACTTTTACAACCTCACTAGCCTGATTGAGAGGCTCTCCAGCACTCTGCAAATCTTTTTCACGTCCTTTGCTAAGTTGTTTTAGCAAAGAACTACTGTTATACCCCCACTTAACCATGAACTCCTTGAAGGCAAGGGCTATGTTTTTATATCCCATACTCAATGTCTAATTCAGTGTTCTGGCAAATAAGTGAATGAATGCTAGACCTAAAGAATAATATTGCTTATCCTGAAGATAAGCAATATTAGTAGTAATTCAGCATGTTTCTCGTAGGTTCCTCTTGCTTTTATAGCAAATTACCATAAACCTAATGGCTTAAAACAATGCAGATGTATTACTTATAGTTCTGGACGATAGAAATCCTAAAATCAAGTGCTGACAGTAAACATTCAATGTTATAGACATATTTTTGGAACATGTAACATCAAGAAAAATGACATTATAATAAAACTAGATCCTCAAATAAAGCTACTTGGCTCAAAGCTGGGCAGGATATTTTTTCTCACCAGTGTTAAAACAAAATTACTTTGAACAAAACAATATTAATTGAAGACCTGCTGTATTTCTTACAGAAGCTAAAGGAAAGAATCTTTGTCCTTGCCTCTTTCAGATTCAAGGGGTCTACTTGCTTCTTTGGTTTGTGGGTCTTTCTTCCATTAATTGCCACTTTCCAGAACCTTTGTGATTATATAAGGGCCACCCCGATAATACAGGATAATCTTCCCCTTTCAAGGTTTTAAATCATATCTGCAAGCTCTATTTTGTCTTGTAAGGTAATATCCACAGGTTTTGAGAATTAAGGTGTGGACATCTTTGGAGGGGCATTATTCTGCCCACCAACCACAATGCCTGTTTAGGATGTCCATTGGCAAATGTTCTTCAGTGAAAGTTGCCCTGCTAACATCTTGAATGAGGAAGCATATGACCTAACAACTTTACATTTTCAACTTTAGAAGTTTGCCTTATTAGCTTTAAGTAGGAGGTTAACATGGCTCTTCATACATCTATTAGAAGTATTCATAACATAATGATCCCTGCCCACACATTGAGGAAATTTTCTTCTAATATACTAAATGTGGTTTTCTAACCAAATAGTAACAACTTCAAGAACACTGTTACTTCTTGCTTTTAAACTAAGAATGGCTGCTCTATTAAATAATTTATCCTAGAATAATGACTCAACTGCATGTTTATATCACTTGGGGAGTTTTCTGAAAGTGCTAATGTCTTCAATATCTCTCCTCCCCTAACACATACAATAAAAGATTAGGGTTTCATTGACTTGGGGTGTGGGTCATTACTACTATTTTAAAATCTACCCAGGTAATTTTAATATTCCAGAGGTTTCCATTGGTATACACATATCATAAGTGATATGTTATTAAGATGGTAGTTACTCTGGTGTCAAAATGAAATGACTAAGAACCATACAAACTATGCAAGTTCAGCACAACTACCCATATTAAATTCTTCTAGACTATTTTCTCATATTTCAGGAAGTAGCCAGAGATTGAAATTTGAGATAATATGCATTTATCTGTAAACTCATGAATCTCACTTTACTTGCAATATAGACCTCAGAGATATAGTTCAGGAGGAATGATTTAAATGTATTCAAGTTGCAGTGGCTAGAGGGACTATCAAGCTAGAGGAAATTGAACACAAGTCTTAGTTTGTTCTGCAAGTCAGTAAAAGCAGAAGAAAGACTCATTAATTGCTTCACTGGGTTTTGTACAAAAAGTAACATGAGGCCACAAAGACTGGTGGACTTTGGATGCAATGGACCAAACCAAGGTGGCTATAATTAGAAGAAAGGCCCTGACAATTTTCTGTATGAGGAGGATGACAATGTTTCCAGTGCATCACTGCTTTGACAATGTGGAGGTAATTACATTGATTTTAATGTAGTCCTGCAAGATGCATTACCTGTCATTGTGGTGGTCACTTCCTAAATCATAATCACTAGCAATTTTACATGCAAGGAGGGTTTAGACTAGAGTTCTAAAGCCAATATCCAAGTCGCAAGAGGTGTTTTATCCTCATCCTGGGCATCCAAGTCACTAGATTCTTAATATAATATCTATAGAGTTGATTACATATCACTATCACTTATTTTTTTTTAATATTTGGTGATGATGTTTTAAAGCTTGATTGCTGGTTGGACAGTTAAACATCATAGAGGGAACTCAAGGATTATTTTGGATATTTGTTCTGACGTTCCTGCTGAATGTGATTACTTTTCTGGTTGTTATCAGTTCAGTTAGTGCCTCTTGGCACACTTTAAAAAAATTGATAGAGCACTCCCCAGAACCTCAGAGTACTATAACATTGTTACATTTTGCATCTCATAATTTAATGTACTTCAACATATCCCTCTGAACCTTTCATTTAAGTATCTGCTATTCTGCGCTGCCACCCCCAACACCGTGGCTCAAATACAGAGGAGTCACAGCAGTAATTTGAGATAATAGAACCTTGACAAAATAGCCTCCTTGGTTCATTAGGAATGGAATGTTCTGTGTGCGAGAGGAGCCATCTTTTTTCAGTTCAACACCTGAGGAGAGATACCCTATACTGTAAAAAAATAGCATAAAACACAAAAATACACTTAAAAATGATGTTTAAAAACACAAAAATACACTTAAGTCATAAAAATAAATTAAAAAGAAAACCCATTTGATTAGGTTCTTACCTATTTAAATAAGTTCCTTGGTTTAAGGGCTTTACAAAATATCTTTGCTCACCTGACTTTTGACAGTTAATATAAATAGTACTTCTGTGGGTTTTCCTGTAAATGAATGAACAGACACCAGACAAGTGTTATTTTCCATATTTAGCTCTGCATTGACATTCAAGAGTCTTTCATTTAAGAAACTGCTATCTTTTAAAAGATGCCCCACTTCTTTTGTACTTTTTCCCTCTCTATTCAAAACCATTGCTGAGACAGTTTTTCCTCCCATTGCTCCCCAGAAAGCAAAGCAGAGTGGACCATAATTACTACCCTACTGGTAATTAATGGCAAAGTATAATATGTGTCAGACACAGACCATATCCCCTACAAATAAGATCCTTCATGAACATTCTTCTATTTCCAGCTCATCAGACTTCATATAAAAATGAAAGAAATGTTCTTATTTTCCACAATACAATCACAGTAAGGGCTGAAGAGAAGACGGAAATTGTCTTGAAGCTGCTTTTATCCTTGTACTTAACTGTAAGCCCCAGTAAAGGTGAAAACGTATGTCGGGGGCAAAGGACACCTTCCATTTCTCTAATACACCACAATTTTGAGATGGTAACGTTGTCACTGCAGACCTTGTTTATGGGGAAGAAGGGAAAATTGCTCTAATGGTGTCTCCTGGGCTTGTGCATAAAGCTTGTCAGAAAGACAATGCCCTGTTTTCCAGAGAAAGAAGGCAGCCTTTCAGTCTGCTTAGGAAAGGCATTTTTGCTTTTTTTCTGAATGCATGGCATCTATTATGTGTGCCCTTTGACTGTAAAAGGTTTAAAGCTTTGCCATGGACAGCAAATGCAACTGAAGGCAAAAGGCCACCTCCTTGAACAAATAAAGACAGCAAAACAGAAAAATAGAACTTCCTTAAGTTGAAGGAAAAACAAGCCAGGGCAGAGGGAAGAGGCAAGTTCTGGAACACACTGCACCCAAAGCAGCTCTGATGGATTTATATAGTCTTTAAACTTCCAAATTTCTCATGGTTTTAAATGTTCTGCCTTCACATGTTTAACCTGGCATCGCTGTCGTAAATTCTGGTGGTGGAAAACTAATTAAAGGAGCTAGTCTTCAACTCAGTTGTTATAATGCTGTGATACCGAAACAAATCCAATCACAGCCATAAATGTCACATTCTGGATGTGTGTGTATTTACAGAACCACATTATTTCAGACTTGCAATAGACCTTGAAGATAACCCAGTTCTACTCCACCATTTAATACCTGAAAAAAAAAATACAAAAATCGAGGTTCTTGAGGAAGCGTTTTTCAGTCATGCTTGTAACGTCTGAGTGTTTCAGAGCTTGGTGATGGCCTTCAGTGGTTCCCAGGGGTCTTATGCTAGGACTTGCCTTCTCTGCAAGCAGAGATGCACACATGCACCAAGAGGTTCTTGGTCTAATTCACAATGACTGGAACATACATTTATTGATTCAAAAATGGTTTTTTGCAGTTAAAAGTCAATATTTTTTATTTTTACATACCATAGCTTATTTCATTTTAACTCAATCAAGTCTTAACATGACATCATAAGATTAGCTAAAGTTAAAATGTAAGGGAACTTGTATATAAATTGAATTTGCTGTTGCTGATGTAAACTGAAAGCTTTGTTTTGTTTCCATGGCTTATTTACTTACATGCTTAGTTTGTGTATTAGACGGTCCAGAGAAATCGACAATCACACTCCTTCCTTATGAGCATTCCTTATGAATGCTCTGTTGATTCACTGTTAGGATTTTTGGTTTTATTATTGTCATATTAATTGATTAATAATAGAAAAATCATTTCAATGAAGAGACGGCATTGCTGATCTTGTGATACTCTATATTTGAGACACTTTGAAAGATGAAGGTGTTGTCAAGTCACTTGTTACTAATCTAACAATAGAATAGCACGTATGTGTCTGAGACTTTTGAAAGGGAACAATGGTATGGCAAGGGATAGGTGGTACAGGATAGAACTGGACTTGTAGCAGTGAACATAATATACTATATACACAGATGATTCTCAGTGATGTATACCTGAAAGTTATAGAATGTTATCATGCAATGTTATTTCAATTAAAAACATAGTAAATTAAAGCACTTATAAACTTTTTGAAGGATAGTAAGGGATGTGTTAAAACAATATTTTTACTTGAATTTCAAACCTCACAAAATAAGGTGAAACTGAAGTTATTCCCAAGATTTAAAAAATTAGAATCTTTTATCTAAAAGTCAGAGAAAATCTTCTGATGTATATTTGATAAATTTGTGAAGAAAAATGCCTTTCACAAAGACTTTTTAAACATATTCAATTACGTACTATTAAATTAATAAAATAATGTATTATTTTAATATAATGAAATGTATAATAAAAGCCTGAAATCGCTTCCAATAGACACATTCTTTTGTGAGTTAAGATATTATATTTCAAAGCACTCCTCTGGAAGAGGTAACACATAAAATTAACAGGAAATGTAGAGGAGCATTTTTCTGGGCCTGCTACCTCTGAATCCACATTGTTTAGAGTAGTACTTCCCTAAAACTCCCTGAAGGGTGTTCTCACAAGAACAGTTGAAGTCATTATTATCAGTTGAAGTCCTAATGAAAACAATAAAACAGCAAATAAGTAATTGTTTAGTGCTTTAACTTCAATCATTTTATTTGTTTTTTTTTTTTAAAGAGTTATTTATTATACGCATACAAGATCTGGGTACAGGCCAAGGGGTGTGTTTGTGTGTTTTGCGGGTGTGTGTGAAAGTATTCACCAGAGACAGAGTGGGGAACAGAAGAGGCAGATTTACTGAAACACACTGCTGAGGGGAGCAGTGGGCAAGATAGGAGAGGTCTGCTGTGCCATGTGGGTCTTCCTCCCTGACCAGGGATCAAACTTGCACTGCAGTGGCTGTGGATAGCTTCACAGTGCTGAGATAACTCCTTGTGCCACCAGGGAGGCCCATTCAATCATTTTAAATTTCCCTCCTAAGATAAATTTCTTTCTGTTTTCTGGTATTAAAATATCTATTGTTTTATAAAAATTATCATGCTGTTATATGGTATTAAGTTTTTTGGATCAGTTTTGTTTGGAAAAAAAAAATTGACAACATTATATTTAATTGGCCTGTGAAACCAAAAGTTTGGTCATTGTTGGTATGATTTATAAGTGTCATAGATAAGTGCATATAAATGTTATATGTACCATATATAATGCAGAATATATAATATATATTATGTACAAAACATATACATATGTAGCATATATACGACATACATATTCCCTGTGTATCTGTGTGCATGTATATATGCGACGTATAAATGTCTGTGTTTGTATTTGTATGTATGTAACGAATACAAAAATGTGGCATAGTGAGTGATAAATAAAACCAAATAGTTAGTTATGCAGTAGAGTTAATGTGGTGCAAGTTTATAGGCATTTAGGAAGTCTTATGAACTATTTGAGGTTCTTGAGAAGCCTTGAATGGTGGAAATCAGTAGAGAAAATGAGCAGATATTCAAAGATAAATGAGATGCTACAGAATGACCACAGGGTCTGAAATTGGGGGGCTTACACTTAATAAAATATATGGTTGGTATTTATTCTTATTCTAAAAAGTTGGGACAACACAAATAGCTAATAGCCTTTTCAAAGCTAAACTGATCTCAATTATGTTAACAAAATGTTTAAAGAAATAAATTACCTTTATGTCATGGAAAGTTTTTTTTTCTGTCCCAAACATTAAAGTCCATAGACATAAGAATGGATCTAAAAGGCATGTGTTAAGTCTGTTTTATTAAAAGAAAAAAAAATGCCATATTCGTTAAAAACTTGTGGAAGTTAGTCATATACAGATGCATCTGTTTTGCATTTAATTAACAGCATCAAAGTCACTTTTGCAGGATTTCTTGATTTTTGCCTTCAGCTTTTGAGATATTAAAAATCATTTGGAAATGAGTCTTTATATTTAGAATGTTTTATGCTAAAATGGTAAGATAAATTTAAGGTATTTCTTTGGTTATTGAGTAGAACTGTATTTGGATACTGCCTATTCAAATCCTCTTCTAGAAAGATGTGATAGTAAATTTGATTTAGACTCCATTGTATGGTGAAATCTTGACTGTTTCCTGGCCAAATGCATTTTAATGGGCTGTGAAGTGGTCCACCTTTTCTGTAATATTTTTAAAAGAGATGAATATTAGGAAATGTACCCCCACCTAACTCTGGACCCTACCATATCTGCTTTAAAAACCTATCATTTTAGAGGCTATTCTTATCACGGGAATGTGTAGCAAAGGTGTTTTGAGGACAGAAACCAAAACCAAAGTTGGATTTCAGAAAGTGATATTTAAATTGCTCCATTTCAAAATGAACGGCAGCTCTCTTAACTCTTACTCACTTTTATAGAGTTATTTTCTCACCTCTTTGCTCAAAATTCCCTAACATGAATGTACAGTTATAGCATATTACTTCTACATTTGGTTGTATTTCTTGCTACTGTTTTTCTTGGCTTTCCAACTCATTATTCCATCATTCTAATGGTTATTTGTCTAACACTGAATTCATATGATTCCTTTTCAACACATCCGTAATAACAACAAAACTAAAACAAAACAAAGAAACCACCCTGATTCTCCAGCTTAACCACTTTCTCAATAAATAATCTTTTTTACAGGCTGGACAACTCAAATTCCACTTTGCTGTTTCTCTCTCTTATATAGACCACTGAAGTATCTTTCAGATTTGGCCTATTTTTCTAATAGCTCAGTTTTTGATTTCTGCTTCTTTTGAAATTGGCTTGCAAGTAAAAGACAGAAACCCACAAACTATTACGTAATTGTTCCTTACATTTTTGGGTTCTGGGACCTATTCCTTAGCAGGGAATAGAAAGTACTCTTTTTGTATAGAGTAAGTTCTTATTTTGGGTGGAGTTGACTGATTATGACTTATGTTCTTAAATATTTTGATACTTGGTAATCATAGTCTCATTCTAAAATAATTCATGTAAAAATGGTTCTTCAACAGAAACTAAAACTAAGGCAATCTTTTGAGGAGCAGGTTGCTTTCAGCTTGGGATGAAATATTATCACATTTTTCAAAAAGTTACATATGAGACATTCTGAAGAGAGTGCTTTAAAGGATATGTAAAGAAAAAGAAAACCCACATTTATATCTTCATCTTTATCCAAATACAATGGTGTTAAAGACACAAGACCATAAGTAGAAAAAGGCCCCGAAGGCAGCTGAAAAAATTTGCTGAAAAAAGAACAAAGTAAAAACCGTAAGAAAGGGACAGTGAGACCACATGCCAATCACTGCGACTCTATTTTCCATTAGAGGAGAGTGATGCACACTAAAAATACTTATTGAACACTTATCTAAACAGAAACTCACTCTCCAGGTCCTATAGAATTCAGACAAAAAAAAAAAAACAAAATTAAGATGGAATGCAATGACAGAGGCAATATTTTATACATGTGCTATAAAGTCAATCAATTAACATTCATTTGGACTATTTCTTGGGTCCCATCATGCATTGTGCTAAGTGCTTCACCCAGATCAGTTCACTCGTTAGTCAAAGAAATCCTAAAAAGAGATGATTTTTCTGCTATTTAAAAGGTTTAGACTATTTCATTTCCATGCCCAAAATTATACAATAACTGGTGGAAGCCCCATTCAAGTTCAGTTAGGGCTGACTTTAAATCCCATCATGTAGTCCCTCCTGTTTTAACCATGAAGAAGGAGTTGCTAATTCTGAGAAACAAGGAAGACTTCTTAGGGAAGGGGGTGTTTATAAGGAGCAGTAGCATTTTGGTGGATAGAAGTAAGCGCAGAGGAAGCATTGGAAGAGTTTCAGGTAGGGGCTCACCATGAGAGATAAAGTAAAAAAGGCAGGACAGATAGTGTTATCAGTGCAATTGTACATAGTGCAGTACTGTTGGAATTGGGATGAGGTGAGAGAAAGAAGGGTATAAATTGGTGAAAGCCCCAAGTTCACACTTTTCCTGTAGACAAAGGTGACTCACTGGAGGTGCTAAGCAGGAAAATGGCAATGGGAAGATCAATTAGAAAGATATGGGAATATTTATAATGAGAGGTGACGGAATCCTGAACTAAAGCTGCACAAGGGCATACATAAAGAGAGGATGCAACAAACCTGAGAAATGTTTTTTGAGGTGGAATTTATAAATCCTTGTATTCGATTTAATATGTGAGGGAAAAAGAGTCATTGTTGATTTGAGATGGTCCCAACCTAGACCACAGCAGACCTTGCTGGAACCCTGAGCTGTAGAAAGCCCTTCTTTGACCCTCTGTCCTGTGAGCCACTTCTCACAGGTTGGGGACTCTATAAAACCCAAGGACATTCTGAAACTGACCACGTACTCCCTGCTAATCCATGCTGAGTGCCTGGGACCAGAGAAGTCCCTGTCCAAACTGATTCCATGCTACTGCGAGGGCCTGACAGGGTCTCCTGGTAGGCTCCGTCCTCAGAGAGCAAATAAGACACTGTGTTAGTGTAGCCTTAGGTCTGAGAGGAAGATAGGGATCTGCTGTTTGGAGTTGGGAGGAAAAAAAATGAGCATATTTAGGCATCTGTGTACAAGACCCTTTCTGATTAAGACGAATGGAGTGGAAACAGAGGAGCGAGCCACATGTAGGGAGCTGTCATTTGTAATTTTATTCTGGGCTCCACAGATATTAGGAGTGAGTGGTGGGTCATTAAATTGCATTGAGAACAAAGGAGGGGAAACCTATTTGAGGGGAAATAACCAAGGTTCAAGAGATATGTGAGACGCTTGAATGACATCCTTCAGGCAGGTGGAAAAAGAATATCATGGATGGATATTTTGTCTATTTTTGTTTGCATGTGTAATAGAGATGCTGACTCCATTTTTAATGTTTAATTGCTGACCGCACCAGCCCAGTTCTCCCCAGGCCCTGTGTGCCTCCATGTTTAGGCAGGCTGAGAAGAAAGCCAGGAGTTCCCTCTTTTAAGCTGTATGAAATCCAATCCCCCAAATGCTAACCCACAAGGGAACCTTCGTCCCAGTTCCTACTTTAACCCTGATAAAAGTTCAAACAGCTGCCTTTCCAGCTCACTCATTCAGGACTGCTTTGGATCATGCACTATTCTCTCAACACTGCTTCACTGTGATTCATAAACCTGTTCATGCTCTGTGGTGCATATGTGATCTATTTATTTATTTGTGTGTGTTAATAAAACTTTATTTACAAAACAGGCAGCCAGCTGGATTTCTCTCTCAGGCCATAACTTGCTCTCTCCTGATCTAAGAAAATGATTGTCCCCTAATATCACTGTTTGTATTTATAATTGTTGATTTTATTTATACTTATAGAATATTAAAATAAGTTCAGATGACTGGCCTAAATGTCCATTAAATTTAGGGCATTTCTAATGAGTTGGAATAGCTCCTGCTTTTCTAATTTTAAGTCTGGTGTTTTTTTTTAAATACATATTTTTAAAAATTTATATATATATATATATTTGAATATATATATGAATTGTGGTCCCCATGGATTTCCCACCACCATTTCACCCGTGCACCATCACTTTGACTTTCAAAATAAATCTGGGAGGGAGAGTCCTGTCTGAGCTTGGTAACATCATGTGTGGGTGTTTTGAAGTATTCTATTATTTACCCAATGGACATTCCCGATCTCCTAGAACAACTGCTATCTTTCCTCAGAGTGTGTTCATACAGCCTTGCTCTTTTTTCAGTATTATTTTCTGTTAGCAGGGAGGACCATTTGAGAAAGACAGGAGCCATAAGTGATGCCAAATACTTTGTGTTCTATAAGACTGTTCTCTGGAATCTGGTGTCCTATTAGAACTTGAAGGCCAAACGTAGCATCATGAAAATTAATTTCAAAATAAAATGGTGATGGAACTAGTTAGGATCATCAAAATTCATTTCCTCAGTCCACAGAGTCTAAAAGCATGTTATATTATTTGATATGTATTGGTGTGCTCCACATCTCCCTGTGAAATATTTGGTCAAAGATTTATCTTTCCTGAACTTAATCTCCTGACAAGCATTATTTCACCACTATCGCTGTGTGTTTTGCTTATTTTTTTTTTATTTAAAAGTTTTTTTTTTAAAGATTTATTTATTTATGCACACAAGCACTGGGGTACAGGCCAGAGGTGTGGGGGGGGGTGAGAGGATTCACCACAGAGAGCGGGGAGCAGAACAGGAAGATCAACTGAAGTACACTGCTGAGGGGAGCAGCGGGCCAGGCAGGAGAGGTCTGCCGCACCATGTGGGTCCCCTCCCTGGCCGGCAGCAGGGATCGAACTCATGCTGCAGTGGGTGTGATTTGTTTCATAGTGTATTGCTTAACCCACTGCGCCACCAGGGAGGCTCTGTTTTGCTTATTTTTATTTTCTTTATGTGGGTGTATTCTCTTATGTTAAATGCCTCAAATGTGGTGTTCATCTTATGTTAATCACTCTGTGAACTTTGTCAGTGAAGAAATATTGGAATTAGTTTCAGTCAATAGAATGGTTAAAAAAATGGGGGGAGGGAAACAGGGAGATACTGGTCAAAGGGTATAAGGTTTCAGTTATGCAAATGAATACATTCTAGAGACCTAAAGGTCTTCAAGCTGACTATAGTTACAATGTGGTGTTACATATGTTAACAGTAGATCTTAGATATTTTCACCACAAGAGAAAAAAAAGGAATATGGTAGCTACCTGAGGCAGTGGATATGCTAATTAACCCGATTGTCTACATCAATCATTTCATAATCTATACATACACATTGCATTTTTAAATGTAAAATGATCCCACTTAGTAATTCTTAATTTTCAGTCACTGAACAATTCTGAACCATATTCAAAAATTAAATTAATCACAAATGCTGGAAAGTTGACATTGTTAATGATTTTCAGATAACTGTTCCATGTAGATTCTGCTTTGCTTTGCTGTAGATAGCTTAAAAGATATTTAGGGTCATTATTTTCCTCCAGGGTGTAACTATTTCCCTTAGAATTAACATTAGACATGTTTATCCATTCCCTTTTAAGAATTGTTCTATTTTATGAATATTTTATGAGGTGGAAACTTGTCACTCACCTTTAATAATCTTTCATGTTTTCGATTTTCCAAATTGTGTTCCATCAGAGTCATATTGATGACACTTTATAGCTGATACATGAAAAGGCGATCTAATGGTAAATTAGTTTGAAGCTATAGATAGACAAAATAAAATAAATTTCTTTGTTTCAATACTATTCAGGGTCTTTTATATGTTAATATGCATTGTGAATACCCAGGACAGATATACTACACAGCATTTCCCAGATCCGGCTGCCTCACTGGATTCTGTCCTTCCTTTTTACCATTTATTTCCCATCCTTTCCAATTATTCAATTACAAACATTAATATATAATGCAGCAAAGTTATTTCTTGTCTGTATTGTTTTCCTTTTATCATTTTAAATCTAGATCTAGTACATTAATAGAGCTCAGTGCAGAGACAGACACAGACAGATGCGAAAGCGCACTTCATATTCACATCAGCTTCTGCAACATATATATTTTTAATATTAAACATCACTCTATAACACAAATTTGCTTCTATCTCTCTTTTGTTGAATGGTCTTCTGTAGCTTATGCGTTGCTAAAAGAATAATTGCATGTCTGCCTCTTATGTTTCTGGACTCACCACCACAGTAACTCACACGACTCAATGCTCCAAAAGCACCAGACAGCTTGCAGGTCATTTAACTGGCCATGTGTGCCAGGCTGTTCCATCAAGATGTGAGCAGCTCCATAGTGAAAAAAAAGGGGACCTGCTCCCTAGTGAAAAAAAAAATTAAAGTTGACCATTTTAAAGCCTCTAAAAATGGTCCTAAGGGCAAACAGCAAATGTAAAAATATTTTTTTCATGAAAATTCAGTAAGAAAGCATGACTCTGTGGTATTAGAGCCAAGACAGTTTCTAGAAGCCAAGCGCCTTCCCCCAGATCCAAGGCCAACACTTCAGACTTCACAGCCAAGAACAGAGGGTTCTCTTTTTCCAGCTTCCATTCCAGGAAGTTTCTTCCTGAGAGGAATAGGGCATTGCTATTTCTCATCCTGTCTCTAGAGACCTGTTGTTGAGTTAGATTTAAAATGGATCTGATTGTGGGATTTTGTGACATCATTGCTCATGGGATGAAGTAACTGCTGACACTCTTGGGGTCTCTATCACTGCTCTCCTGGTTCATGAGGGGAGGAAAGTTGAGAAGACCCCTCTGAACATTGCCCCTGCACTCCTGTCAACCAAGAGCTTTGCTCCTAAAGTAGGGATGTTATTCATAAAGAGAGAGAAAGCAAAGGGGCAAAAAAATTATTATTCAAAAAAAGTAGCTGAAAATGCCCCAAACTTCTTGAAAAGCATTGACTTAATATACAAGAAACTCAATAACCTCCAACTACAATAAATAAATTTCTATTAGGAGACACAGACACATCACAATAAAAATTATAGAAGTAAAGGAAAAGATCTTGAGAGCATCCAGAACATACGATGAAGACTTGAAGGTGAGATGATATATACAAAGCATGAGAAACACACACACACCCATACACACACCCACACATACACACACATCCCTCCCACACACATCAAAACTATCATCAAGACTCATATCCAATAAGCCTATATTTGAAAAATTAGGGAATAAACAAAGACATCCCCAGATAAACAAAACAGAGAGAATTTATTGCTGTCAGTCAGGCCTAGTTTGTAAAAATACCAAAAGGAGTTCTTTAAGCTAAAATCAAGTGACTCCAGATGGTAATTTGAATACACACACACACTCACACTATAAAAGTAACTGCAATTATAAAAGACAGGATAGATGGATAGTTTCCTCTTTTCTTCTCTCAACTGATTTAAAAGGCAATTACACAAGATAATATGTATATAATATATAGTTGAGGTTATACCATATAGAAATGTAATTATTTGCCACTAACAGTACAAAGGAGGTAGATTAGAACAAAACTGTAGTGGGCTAAGAAAATGACTACAGATGGTAAAGTAATAATTAGAACTATGCATTATATTGAATTTGTAAACTTAATTGATCTGATATATACAATAATACCACAAAGAGGTTGTTTCATACTTTCATATACATAAGACACTGCCTCAAATGTCTTTCCCATCTTGTTCACCTCCCTCATACCATTCAAATTATAATAATGACATGCAAGGCTATCCTGATGATAGCCTTGCAGAACCCATGGAAAAGTCTAGAATAGAGTCCTCAATGTTCTATTAAATGGTCATTAATTTTTTATATTAAAAAAGTCATATTAAATATTTAAAAGTTAGAAACCCAATTGATAAACTGTCAAATAAAACATGGCCTATTAACTTTCCTAACAATCTAGGCCTGAATTTGAAGCTCTTGATGAGTTCTTAGAGTACCATTCCAGAATGGCAGTATGAGAACTGTCCCCTGGTCTTTATTCTTGAGGTCTCTGTGCGTGGTCCAGCCTCTCTTCCTTTTCTGTCGCCGACTTCCTCTCACATTATGTGGGGCATTTGTGTGCACATATCCAGAGTCTACAGTCTATTTTGTTTAAGTACTTAAACCTGAGAAATGTTTTATGAGTCCTATTGAGTCAGATGTTTTATGTTTAATTTTTTTTTTACTTTTCTTAATTTGTTTTTCTCCAGAAACTTAAGGAACATTAGCATTTCTTAAATGCTGCACTTCCCATCTCTAAATTTCATGGAATATTTCATAATTTCAAGTGTGTGTTTATGAGGAGGAAAAACAAGGAGTTAATTGGAGATGTAACGATACACCAGAAAAATCTTAATGTTAATCTTTATCACATGTCTGGCTGGGGTGGTGTTGATGCCTTTTCTCTGCCACCATTTTCACCCCTATACCTAGAGATAGAGAACCACTTACAGAGATACTAAAGAGTAAAACCAGAAAGCAAGTGGTTATGAGTTGCATATGAATTGCATGTTGGTGTGGCATTTAGATAATGTAGAATGAGCAGCTGTGGGTAATAAAATAACTGACACTAAGTGATCTGCTCCAGCATCATGCAAACAAGGCCCTTTTTGAAAAGTGAGCTTCCTCCTGTGCATCTCTTACTCAATTCCACCCGAAGGAATTCTAAATGCAAGATGATAGAATTCTTTCAGAAGTGTTTCAGTAATCACGCCTCATTTTTCTCTAGAGACAGAGTAGCTAAAAGAGAAAGCTGTATCTTCCTAAATTTTTTTAAAAAAAGCAAGTCCTGGATAGTTTGTTTGGCTGTTTCTTTTTTCTCTGTTTTATTAAATTTATTTATTTTCTTATATCATCATTCATTTTTGGATAGTATTTGATCCCCTCTTAGTGTAGTCCCCATGGTTCCTCATCACCATAGCACCAGTGATCCATCACCACAGTCCCTAGTGCTCTTCACTCCCTGGCCCTGTCTTCCTCCTCCCTGCTTATTATTGAATATTGTCCTAGAAACGTGTGGAATCACAGAGCTGGAATACTAGGCAATTAGAAGACTTTTGCCTCTCGAGAAGGAGTGTTTTTAGGAGTAGAATACCGTAGGGACTGGAGAAAACCATAGACCCAGCTTTGTGTATGTGGAGGGGGGAGAGAATGGGGTGAAGGCAGAAAGAGGACAGGGACTGAGGTGATGGTGCAGTGGTGCAATGGTGGTGCGAAATCCACGGGGACCACAATTGATGTCAAATATGTATAATAAAGAAAAAGAGGAAAAAAAAAAGAGTTCTTGGAATGCCTCACCTCCCCAAGAGCTCTCGGCATGTTGCATGGGACCAGCACATACATTTACCAACACTCGTCTACTTCCACTTTTATCACCAATTTAGCTTCTTACAATTTCAATATTCACCCCAATCTCTAGTGATCACTACTGAATCTCCAGAAAGACTGCTCCTACTTAAATGGGTACAATTCCATGCCACCTCTAGCTAGAAACCTTGCCATCATTTCATCTTCCCCACACATCTTATGACCTCCCACTCCACCACCAGTCATATTCTGTCCAAGGGTTCCTACTGGCTTTTTGCTAAACTCCTAAGAGACCTTTGTAGCTTTTCCGGTCAGTAGCACACTGAAAACTGTCCAGACAACAGTGGAAGGTATTGCCCTACCAGCCTGCTCTGCTTAAAACTTAATGAAGCCCCTTAAAAGCAGTACCCACTTCTACCCATAGCCTTTAGGAAACTGACATCAAATATCTATATTAACACTAATAATTTGACAGTGATGTATCCTTCCAGCTCTCCAAAATCTCCTTGTTCAGAATTATGGGTCCTTTAATGTTACAAACTTTTGTCCTTTCCCCTGTGTACAAGGTTCAAGGTTTAGGGATAGACCTCTGGAAGTGATTTTAACTTGTGTACCATCCTATTCTAAGATGTGGTGTTCAATTTATTGGGATAAAGAGCATGCCAGTTCCCTCACCAATCCCAGGGCTCCTCCCAGCTTACACTAACATTGCCTAAAATTTCTCATTATTCTACCTAATGCTCTCTAGAAGAGGTGTCCAGGTTTAAGCTTTTATAATCATCCTTTTTACTGTCCTCAGAGTCATGCAATGACACCACTTATCAGGCTAATTCCTGGAGATTAAGTCACTTAGTCACAAGCATGACACACTAACTCCTCTCTTTCACTTTAAAGAATAAATGTAGAATCAAACACTGTACTGAGCTGTTCAGACCGAAATGATGAGAGATAAAATGCTAAAATGAAGAGTGGTTCTGAGTAGAGAGAGTTCAATATGAATGGTAGCCAACAGGAATATACCATGGTCAAGGTGAGGCATGAGATAAGCTTCAAAGGAAGAGAATGATGTTAGAATAGAGAAAAATAGGAAGGATGCACCACCTTCCACTACTCTGAGATATGAGTACTCAATTACAGGGTCAAATGTGGACCTTGCCCATTTTTATAAAAAGAGTTTGGTTGTTTTATTCTTAGAGAGTCAATGAATGGAAGTTTTTGCAGTTTGTTTATAGACAGTTGTATTGAACACCCAATAGTAGAGAAGAGAAGCAAGATAGCTGATGACTCAAGATACTAATTCAAAAGGAAAGTCTATCTTTTTATATGAAGCTTATGGTTTTTGGAAGTCCTAGCTAAAGAGCTAAATTAATTCACTGGGAAGAGAAAAAGAAGTTTAAAGTTTAGAAGAGAAGGCACGTTATGCTTTTACCCATTCTTCTTACTTGTAGATACATGTGAATTACCAACACTCCCCTTCTTCTACTCTATCACCAATTTAGATTTTTACAATTTCATCACTCACCCCAAATATCTACTGGTAGATTCTCCAGAGAAACAGAACCAATAGAATATGTGTGTATGTGTGCACATGTGTATGTCTGCTTTGAGCGTGTATCTATATTGTGTTATATAGAGACATACAATATGTTTTATACACAGAGATTTATTTTAAGGAATGGGATTGTGGAGGATGGCAAATCCCAAATCTGCATGTTAACTGGCAGACTGTACTGTAGACTCCAGGGAGAGCTGATAATTCAGTTTGAATCCAAAGACTATTTCCTGCAGAATTCATTCTTGCATTGGGGTAGGGGAACCTTTTTATTCTATACAGGTCTTCAGTTGATTGAATGAGGCACACCCACATAATGAAGGGCTATCTGATTTTCACAAGATTCACAGGCTTAAATGTTAATAAATTATTAAAACATCCTCATGGCAACATTCAGAAGAATGTCCCATCCAGTGTTTGGGTAGGTGGCCCTACCTAGCTGACACATAAAATTAACCATTATTGACACTTAAGTTATTCTCCCCTGTAATCCTTGCATTCTTCTCTTCTATGAAATGGGGAGAGATGTTTTCTAGGTTCCTTTCTCTTCCAGCCTAACAATATCCCTTTCTTGCTTTCTCTCTTCCCCAGAAATATATTTTTATAGATGTATAAGTATAAACAGAAACAATGAATGAATAACTGATTCAATTAATATGAGACTGTGGCACCAACAATTGTCTATTTTTTTCTTTTTTTTTTTTTTTTTT
>JAGFMF010011386.1:3579515-3600063 GCA_019455555.1 Galemys pyrenaicus
TCCCCTCCCTGGCCGGCAGCAGGGATCGAACTCGTGCTGCAGTGGCTGCGGTTTGCTTCATGGTGCGCTGCTTAACCCACTGCGCCACCAGGGAGGCCCTGTCTATTTTTTTCTATGTGAAAATAATTTGCATGTTCAGTAATAGTGAGAAAAATGAACCGAGTTGCCTTTTTACTAATGCTAATAGGCTAGAGCTCGTTCATCTTCATGTTTTGAACTGGCTTACCTTGAGGCTAAAATTACACATGATAAGAAAACTTGCTATTAGAATAAATGCCCTTAAAACAGAGGTAACTGACTTCTGGGACCCTAATAACTGTACCAGCATTAGAGCTGTGCTCTCTTATCAACTGAGCCAGCTAGGCTAATGATCTAATGTTTTTGTCTGCATAGCTAACACACCAGGATGTGTGAGAAAATGTCTTTCCAGTTAAGATACCAAACACAAATGGCAAAGGAATATTAAAGAGACCATATCAAGATTTTTAATTTAAGGCTTAATTACTCTAAGAAAAGTTGCTGGAAGCACTTGGTTTTCCTAAATTAAAGATGGAAAAGTAGGGTGTTAAGTAATAGAGGCTTGTTAAAAGTTCACCATTATCGATACACATTTGTCCCTTTCTAGTATATGCAAACATGCTTCTCCTATCGTTAATAAGAAATATTCCTAATCAGAATTAAAAGAATTAAAGTGAGACCTTCTTCCTAAGTCTTCTTTCTAAAGCTACATTTCTTGTCAAAGTGCAATGGCATTCCAGAAGACTCCACTTACACTGCACAATGTACTTGGTTTTGGAGATTTCTTTAAAGATTTAACTCTCTGAATGTCCTTGCATTGTCTTCAAAAATAGCTTAGTTGCCCCAAAAAGGAGGCATGTGAAGCTGCTAGAATTAGACCATTTCTAAAACCATTATCATTTCAAGTAGGAAAGATACTTATTATAGAGGAAGATGATATGGCTATGCTCAGAATATTTCCTAAAGTAAACCTATTATGAATGGACATTGTCCAGTAGGAAATAATTAAAAAAATAAATAGACATTTTCATTTCATAAATTAGGAAATTTAGATTTCAGACATTGTGGAATTAATGTAGTTAGCTTTAACTAAAATGATATTTGAATGACTTGTAGAGAGAGTCTTTCTTATGTTGAAGTTTTTTATCACAGAACACTATGACATTCCAAAAATGTGTCTAAAATGACATTAAAACTCAGGAGGCTTTACTAAAATTGATCTGTAAAGAATAAATGGATAATGTTAAGAACAGCACATGTGTTGTATGCCCTTAGAGGATAAATCTTCACCATGCAGCCGTGGTCTTTGAGGCTAACTCATTTCTGTGTATCTGTGCATTCTCTGTGCCACAGCTATCCTAGGCAGAACAACAATACCAAATACACTCACAGCAAGACTTATGTTTGAGGCATCAGAATCCCCAATTAGCCTAACATTGTTGCTTTTGAGTCTGAAAATATTCCTAAAGTTGTTTTACTAATGGGTGGACAAACTTAATGTTACTTTACTATAGACAAAATGAATATTCTTTAGTGATATTATGGTGTGCATGATTTTTTAATTAAGTTAAATGAATTGTTAAATAAATCATTTGGAATATCCAAGGGACCATTAAATATTTATAATGAGTTAAATAAATACTCAAATATATGTGAATCTAAATTCTGATGTTTTCCTGGAAAACTGTGTCTGTAAGATCATAAAATATTGTCTTTAATCCAATCAATGGGTATTTTTCTGTTGCTTCCCCTCCACTAACAAATAGAAAAACAATTGCATGAATTGACTACAGCACTATTTGACTGTTCCACATAGTATACTATTGTTGTCTTTGACTTTGTGGTATCTTCTACTAATACCTTCATTTCTGCAATTGCATTTGTATATCTCTCCTCATTGCATTCTTCTTTCTGTAAACTACAGTAGAGGGTTTCTTTTCCTTTAGGTTAGGTGACCTGTGGTTTCCCTTGCTAGGTGCCCTCTTTTATCATATGTTTTAATTTATATAGAAATGACTCTTACACCCAGCTCTGTCTTCTTGATGAACCATACTCTGAAGAGCAACGTATTTTGTACATTATATGACTTTGTGCTTATATGTTCTGCTTGACTGAAAATGTATATTGACAATATGTGGTAAGATGGCCAATATAAGTAAGTGCAAATTAGTTAGATTTTTTTCATATTTCAGTAATCTGATATAGGATCCTTTAACTATGGAATTTCCCTGTGACAATTTAAATTTTCATTTCTGTCATTACTTCACTAATAAATAAATTATCTGATACCTTTATTAGGAATTTACTTATCACCAACTTTCTGGTTGATATATAGATAAAAGATTCTAGAGTCATGTCAAATTTAAGATAAACAATAATGTTATTTCAATAATTTGCTAATTAGGAAGTATGCTCTTGTATCACAACAATAACAACTCAATTTTTTCCTTACCAGTATGTAAAATGAGGATCATGAATGAGTGAAGTAGGTCTTCTTATATTAGATGGTGACTCATGTCTTATAGTCATAAAGGAAATTGGCAGCAAGGGCTTATGATAAAGACTGATTCATCATAATGAAGGCTGTGAATCATGGGCTGATTCTTGTGAATATAATAAAAACTCATTTAGTAGAAAGAAAGAGCTTTGTTTTATCTTTCCTGCCTCAGCTTGGGCTACTTTTGGTCTTTGGCTCTAACAATCCCTTTTAATGGTCCCTTGGATATTCCGAACTCTTTATGCCTCAGGGTGTATGCCCATTTTATTTTCTCTAGTTGAAATGGTCTTCCTTTCCACTCTTTTTTTTTTTTTTCTTTTAAAGATTTATTTATTTATGCATATAGGAGCTGGGGTACAGGCCAGAGTCGGGGGAGGTGAGAGGATTCACCAGAAACAGAGTGGGGAGCAGAACAGGCAGATTGACTGAGACACACTGCTGAGGGGAGCAGTGGGTGAGACAGGAGAGGTCTGCTGCACCACATGGGTCTCCTCCCTGGCCAGGGATCAAACTTGCGCTGCTGTGCCGTGGATGCTTCACAGTGTGGTTCTCAATCTGCTGCTCCCCCAGGGAGGGCCCTCCTTTCCAGTCTTCACCTGGATAATCTCATTCATGTTTTGGGAAATACTTTACTCATTCTAACAGTATAAGTGAGTTCCTTCTAATTATCCTTTTCCACTGCATGTTTCCCTCTACTTTTTCTTTTTCCAAAACTTATTATATATTTCCAAATTTAATGTATATGTTTATCTTCCTCTAAAACCCCATGAAGTCAGCCTGCATATTGTGCTTCCTCAGTAAGTATTTATTGAAAGAATGAAAAAGTTAGTGATCATGTAAATTTCATTTTTTTACATATTTCTTACAAAATAGTTAAAGAAGAACACAAGTTAAATCTTGAACCCTGTTTCTGACAACTTAATTTTCCAAAAAGTAAACAAACCGATATAGGTATCTGCTTTTCTTGATTTAGATAAATAAGTATCTTTATCAATAAGAACTTTGGGAAATAGAGTTGTATAAAAGGAAGAGATCACTAAACATTGTTATAAAAGTGTAATTGCCTACTCTTCTGTAGGACAGGAATAAGTTTGACCTGTTTATGTTTTGGAGTCTCTGTGGGAGTCATTTGATCTAGGGTATAGCCTGAAACTTTGGAGACTGTAAAGTCTTATACCACCTCAAAATGGTAGTAGTAGTAGTATGCCAGTTTGGGAAAGGACCTTTCCACATATTCAAATAAATAATAGATGTCAACCAAATAAAGAAAAGATCTTCAAGAAAAATAAACTGTGTTGAATAAAGCATTTATTTTGGTTGTGAAACAATGCATGTTAATTATGGAAAACATAAACATTTAAGATTAAGTGAAGAAAAGAAAATTTCCTTAATTTTATCACTTGGAAATCATCATTTTTAGCATTGGACATTTAATTTGGTTTATTAACAATAATGGTGCAATTTTCTGAAGGTGCTTTGTAACATTTTATTTTCAGTTAATGATAGAAATCTTAATAGTTGAGTAATATCTCCCTGTGTTTAATATTCATTCTTGCATCTGTTCACTGATCCAGTAATTACATATGGAGCATTTCCTCTATGCAAAGTACTATGTGAGCTGCTGGGAAGACAGTGGTGCTGAAGACAGAAAATGGCCCCAAATTATACCATTAAACATTTAGTTCTAGTACTGATAAGTGCCAGAAGGAGAGGTACATACTGCAAGTGCATTTAATGGGGTACCTAGCCTACTTGGGAAGTGGGAGGTCAGGGGAAACATTTTAAACTGGGTTTTGAAACGTGAGAAGAAATTAAGTAAGCAACATTAAAAAATCGGTGTATACAAAGAACCTACTATTGGAAGGTACATGCAAATGGAGCAATTTTTGGATAGGAACAGAGATTGGAGCAAACTAAAAAGTGAACACTGGAATATACTCTTGAAATAATTCCAAAGGCGGGGGCAGAAAACAGAAGGAAGACATTAAAAAAACTGAGACAGAACATTTCTCTACTAACATTTTTGAAAAATACTTTAAAATTATGAGAAAAAGGCTTAGAATAAAAAAGTTTTACTCAAGGATCAATTCAAATACCTCACAATTTGGAGATGATCTTCTCTGGTCCTCTAAAAAAATTCAGCTGGAATATAAAATTGAGCCTAAACAGCATATTCTCTGCCTATTGTGAATGGCCCCTGTGGAATTATTGCAAGACCCCATGAGCCCCAAGGCATGTACCACACACTGTCTTCATAGATGTATCTCTGAAATGTTTTTCACAAGTGTATATATATATATATATATATATATATATATATATATATATATATATATATATATATATATATATACTTCTTCTTAATGACTATCCCATCCTCTTCTGGTCATATCACCACCCATCTCTAGGCCGCCATTTCTTATACTTAAGTCCAGGTTCACTGACATGCTTTCTAGTTTTATTCATCATAAATCTTAATGAAATTCAATGTCAATATAGAGAAACCTTCTAATATTATGACTTCTTGGTTCTTTGACTACTTTTCCCCATTATCCTGACAGTTATTCATTCTCTAACAGCTGTGTGGATAACTAAACCTCAATCAATTTTAAACTCTCAGATCCTTCCACATGGGGGAAGTCTCCATGGCTATGCTATTCTCTTTTGAAATTTATATACATTTAAATTTATGTAATGACTTCTGCCTCACAAAACATCTAGATTTTGCCTTATTTCTTTCATTGGATTTCTTTCATCAGATATTTGCAATCCTGATAAGTGATGAAGTTGAATTTTTAGTTGATATTAAGTTATGATGATATAGCCAGTCTATAAGATCACTCAAATCTTATCCAAATGTCAAACTTTAGAAAAAAATTCTAAAACATATTTTTGCAAGAAAATAATGCCAAAATTAGGTTTCTGTCAATTTAAGAAGAGGGTATAGAGAAAAAGGAAGTTGGGTGAAATGTGAGAGGACTATAATTATAATAGGTCACATGTATTGTTTACATTTGGGGGTATTTGATTTTGGGATAAACAGTTAAAATTTTGCTATGAAACATGTTATATTAGCTAAGAAGTACTCAATTTTTGTTTGCCATTCTCACTGACTTAGAGCCATAAAACTTTTTTTTTTTTTAATTCACAGGCATTTTATAGATTTTTTTCATAAATATTGGCTGGTTGGCTGAATTTTCAGGGTTTAGCTATTCCAAGAGTAAATGTCAAGACAGTACATTATATAAGTTCATTGCTGTATAAGGAATAAAGTTTAATTTCTAATGATAAAGAGATGTCCTGAAACTCCAGAAAATGTTAAAGTGAATGTGTCTATATGTTCTTTCTAAGGCAGAGTGATAGTTTCCTAGTGCAATTACCTTAATAGTCACTCATTCACTGATTTATTCAACACATATTTATTGGATGGAGCCCTGTATTCCACTGGATAAGTCCTGGGGATATATAAAAGAGGGACATTCTTCCCTTTCAGTAAAGCACAGGAAGGATATAGATAAGTGACAGAGGAATGACAGCATAAAACGATTATCATACTAGAAGTATTAGAAGAAAAACAGCAGGACGACAGTCTCGTATAAAGGAATTCAAGGAGAAGCTTCATGGAGAAAGGATGTATAACCCGAGATTAAAAGGTTCATGTCAGATAGCAAATCCAAGATGGGCCTTAGGAGTGGGGTGAGGAAAGGAAATAGAAGTATCTCCTAAACTGGAGCAGGCCTGTGAGAACAAGTTGCATTTGATGCTAAAGCTAGCTTGACTATAGCACTACATCATGGACTAGCAAGAGGTGAGTTAGGAAAGGCACAGTGATATAGAAGAGTCACATTAAGGAGGGCTCATGGGAAGCAGTCATGGTTTTGTAAGCAGAAATTTGCTAAGATCATTATTAGATGCACTTAGAAAGTCCTGCTGGCTACATTGTTTTTCTTATGTAGTTGTCTGTCCCCATATTGATTCCCAGGCCTGTTGTAGCTCATTTTGCTGATTTCAGATGGCTCCCTCCACACTTGGTACTGGAAAGTGCATTTGTCATAGTTCTTGAAAAGTACTTTGTAGACATTTCTTAATGAATTCTCCTAGGAATTTTGTATTTATTATTTAAATATTAATGCTGGAGCAATAGCATGAGCTTCAAAGTCAAATGACTCTAGGGGAGGAAGCCAAGAAATGAAGGTATGAACTAATTTTGCCTAATTATATTGGCCCAAGGAGGCTGATTAGTGTAATATGTGAAACCATGTAGGCAGGAAAATGCGATGGCTCTCTGAGGCCTCAGAATTGCAAATCAAGCATGTTTTGGAATTTAGATACTATAGACTGAGTTAAAGCCTGTTAACTGATTTTAAAAATGAGAACATAAACTCAGGAGTTTTGCTTCGCTGTTCAGCTGAAGAGCTTGGAGTTTATTATTCCAGGAGACGCTTGATTTCACAGTCACCTTGAAGTCTGGCATCTTGCAAGCAGAATACTTGACTCAGGTCATAAGTAACAGCAGCAGCACAGGCAGAATCCCACACAAGCCCTACTGAATATTGCAACCTGCTTTCTACCTCCAGAACAGAGGTTTCTGAATCAATTCATTAATGGGCAGAGTGAATTTCTTTGGCTGTCCATTTCTTTTTTGGAGATAGAGAATGTCTCATTATAATTTCAAGCTAACGCCCCTTCTATCTCTAGTGCTATCTGTATCTGTATCTTTCTATATCTCCATTATTGTATCTGCATATGTATGCTTTTTTTCCTCACTACTTATGCTTTGGAGATTCCTCAACTTCCTTTACCTTCATATCTAAGAAAGGAACAAAAATAGTTCATTCTTTATCATGGCTCATTTCTTCTACCCATTGTCTCTCTAGTTCACAGACCTGGTAACTCTGTAAACCACTGCAGAGGCATCTAGACTTAGGGCAAGTTTAACAGCTATCTTTAAATATCTGAAGAGTTGGGTGTACAAGCCGCAGACTGTGTTTGTTCAGATGATCATGAGAAGACTAAAATCCACACTCCTCAGTCAGGTGCTGGTTCAACATCAGACAACCTCACAAAAGAATGAATCTCTTATTCTTCCTTCCAAGCAGAGTCCAGATGGTGTGTTAGGGAAGTGATGGAAGATGTTTCTGCACTGGAAATATAGTTGTATTTGAATATAATACTCTGTGTGATTATTTGATAAAGATATTAAAGATCTCTCCAGTCCTACTATTTATCGAATTTCTCAACAGATTGGTAGGAAAATGCAGAGTAGAAGTAACGATATAAAAGGAAAATATGTAAACATGTTCAATGATATTTTAAAATAACATTTGGCTCAAAGCATTTATTAGATACTATCTTTATGACAATTAGAATTAAGCACATATGCTCATTCTTCTGCTGTATAGTATCCTGGTGATAATATTCAGCAATTACATCAATTTTAACTAAGTTAATCCATATGTTCCCATTTTACAGAGGAATTCAAGACACTGGCATATGAATTATGATACTGTATGATATTTTGTAGACACATGTTTAAATTTAGATCCCATGAGTATTAGTAGAAGCCTTGAATATAGAATTTGTCTAAGAATTCTTGCACTGTTCTGAATTGATATGCAATTGTGTCAGATGTGATCTTTTGTTTTCCTCTTTATTAAACAATATCCCTTCCCACCATTTAACATTTTAAATAGTTTAAATTCTATGAATAGAGTGCACCAATTCTTGTGAGGAAACTTTACATTTTAGTTTAATTATTTGATGAAAAATATTGGTGAAAGTCTACCAGATGGCAGATTTTTCTATTAATATAAAATTATATTTTTCTATATATAATAAGCATGTAACATTTGCCTAATAGGCAAATTAAGCTATTAATACTTATATCTATTAATACCATTTCCATTTATCCTTTCACCAACCCTGTTATAGCATGTGCACTTAGGTCTTCAAGACTTAAGTAATGTTTATTTTCTCATAAAATATGAAAAACAACCTATATTTCAAGTTGACATTACTTCCTTATAGAAAATTTTCCCACTCTGTCCATATGTTTTCAGTCTGGATTACAATACTAATCATATTTAGAACTAAGATAAATACAAAATATCCTTAGGAAACTTTAAAAGGCCTCTTAAGTATTAAAGCAAACCACACTCTAATGACAAGACCACCTTCCTGGGATTAAAACAACTTTTCAATAGAAATGGGCGTGATCAGGAGAGTAGAGCTTGTTAACATTAATAGGATGTGACATTGCCGTCCCCAGAATGAGGTCCATTAACATCCATTTTTAGAAATAAGTTTCACTTACAAAGACGTTTTTAAAAGTTAGCAAGTTGTAATGTGAGCTTTGCTGCAGATTTGGGCATACTTAGAAATTCTGATCTTAAGAGGTTGAGATTATATTATATTATTATATATTTTATATATTATTATATAACACTATATTATATAATAATTATATTATATAATTATAATATTATATTTGCATTATAATTGCAGTAGAGGGAGAACCACCTTGTGTCAAAATCTTTGTAGGGAAATGGAGATTTATCACTTTGATGGTGAGGTGAAAGGTGGATCAGATGGTTCATTGTCACCTCAGTGAATTTAGTGAGGAGATGAAAGACAGTATATGGGGGTGGGTCAAAAAAATCTGGGAGTTATGAACTGAAAAGGGTGTTAAAATAGAATGGATTTTAGGATTCTTACTTTTGCATGTTAGAGCTGCAGCATTCTGGATGTGCCTCAGACAGTGTTTTAATGAAACCTTTTAGACCAACTGAATGTGTATTATCATCATGAACCTCCACAGGGAATGCATCCCTGGGAATTCCAGATCTCAGGTTTAAGTCTTTGTGTTCCAGGAGCATGAAGATCTGGTTACACATTGAACTTTTCTTTCTGCCAATACAAAAATTTACTAAATAGCAAGTTAACAAAGTTAGAGTTTTGCTTCCTAAGCCCATGTACTTCTATCTACAAGACTAAGAATAAGGTGCCTCCTGGTTTTGCAGCCACCTTTCCCTGTTCTGGGTTTTCAAAACCACAACTTTATAAGTTGAGCAAGTTGCAGTAGCAACATTTGAACTTCAAGGACTTTCTTTATTATAGTTTGTCATGAAATAAGAAGGGGTCTGTCATAAATTGATATTGTCATGATGTTGACAGATGGAGATGTTTTACATATTGAGATCATTATGATGCTGTTGGAAATATGGGGGCAAATAAGAGAGTGACTTAAGTTATCAATAAAAAGCAACCTATTGTTTAAGAAGACACTGATAAAAAGACATGCAGAATGTAAGAACAGATAAAATCCTGGCTGTTCAGAGAGTTTCCTCTTAAATCAAAATTAACAGGAGCTCCTCTGTTAATATACCTCTAACAGGAGGTCCTCTGATAATATACCGCTGAAAAATGGTACAAATAGGGACACCCTGTTGGAGACAATTTGAGACACTGATGGACCCCATGCTCCAGTCCTGAAGCCTTTTGCAGTGTTTGGAGAGGGCTGCTGGTGACTCATGCACTGTGAAGTGATTCTCTCCCTCCCTGCAGATGAATTGATTCCAGGAAAACCCCGGATAGGCCCACCAGTCCTATATGCCAGTAGCTAGGACTTTGTCAAGAGGTTCATCACCTTCCCCTGTTGTTGCCAATTGAATTGTATCTTTATGCTAATATAATGTGAATTTCCCCAATAAGTTCATTTTATGGTTATCAATATTTGACTTGAGTCATAACTGAAACCTTCCTGCTTTGTAGAAGTTAACACTCTAGAGATTGTGAACCTGATAAACACTATGATTCTATTTATGCAAAAAAACTATCTATTGACTCCTGATCTTTCAGTGCAAAATAAAACCAAACATAAAAATATTTATTTGTAGGTAAACATAGAATGGTCATATGATCCAGCAATTCCATTTCTAGGTATTGTGGGCCAAAGTTACTAGGAGGCTATGAAATAAAGGCAGAACATTATTTAGCATTGGGAAAATTGCTATTTGGGCACATGGTCCAGCCCAGCACTGAAAGGTAGACCAGAGAATGGATTTTACTGGATGAAAACAAAAAAATACATATGTGGTTCTATAGTTGCAATGATTGATTAAACGTCAAAATCATTACAGTTTATTGGGCTACCAAAGAAGCCCTTTATTTTAGAAGATCCCATTTATTCTGACAGTTAGCAATGTCAATTTTATTCATCAGCAAAGTGAAAAGGAGTCATGTCAGTGCTCTGTCAGGGTGTTGTCAGCAAAATTTAAGACTGGGCAAGAAGGAAGCTCAGCTCACAAAATATTATCAAGGCTGTGAAGTGTTCACAATATGCACCCAAAAGAAATACAAGCAGATTTCCTGAAATTTCCTTTGTTTTGTTAAGAATTCCTGGTTTGCTATTAGAAATATCTTATCTGAAAAGTAATTCAAAAGTAGGTGTTAAGAACTTGTTTGATTATAATCTTTTGCAAAGAGGAAAAGGAGAGAAAGTATAGTCTAAATTTCATATGTATGTATGTAAATGTAAAATACAAATATACACATAAATATGATAATAGATAGGAATGAAGAACACATTACAAATTACATGTGTATGTGAGTGTTTTTTTTAATAAATAACTTTATTTCTTGAAATATTTCAGTTTCTTTGCCATGAAAATGTTGACAGATTAAGTAATTTATACAACTTGGAATATATGAAAATCTGAAAATAGATTAATCTACATTATTTTAAACTTTACATAGTTCATATTGATACTTCTACTTTTGATTTTAGCATTTTATGTTTATAAAGCCATAATTTTTTTAACGTTTAAAATAATCATAAAACCAGCATCAATTTCAACACTACAGTTTGTCACTTATGTTGAAAACATTAATATTCAACAGATTTAAGATTACACTTGACAGTAAAATCATTGAATCTACCATCCTGCACTTGATGTGAACTATTTCAGGTTCTGTTTTTCTTTGTTGAGTGTAGGCACCGATAAGATATTAGAAGGTGGCAGGATATTCTTAGAGAAGCTTGTATCTCTATGGTTTGGGAAAGCCGTCCATGAACATGAGACAGAGATGCAGTAGCATCAAGATTAGAAAGGCAGAGAAGTGTGTGTTCTTCCTGGAGCTGATTCTGCATCTGGATTTTTTTGAGGATTGCAATGAAAGAATCCTCCTTCTTTCCTACATCCTCCCAGAGCCCCATCACTACTTCCCACCATCCCACCCCTAGTGTACTGTCTGAGACATCAGTGTGCCCCTGGGTTCTTGCACGCAGCCTCTTTCGTGGCATTCTCTTTGCCAGAATTGTTACTGTTGGCAACCAACATCCCAAATAATATAGTTTATATCCTTGAGGGATTTTCAGGTCCATGCTTTTCTTGTGATTAAAGCATTTTTACTAAGGTGTTCACTGGTTATGATAATTGTAAAAAAAAAAAAAACAACTTTTCTTTCCAAATTTAAGGTGCAACTTGGATTGTTCAAATAAAGGGATAACTGAGACATTATTTTAGTCTTTCTGTAGACAGAAAAGTTATATACAATTGAATAATTACAGACAGGAGGAAAAATAATCATTTCATGGCTATTTCATGCTAGCTCCTAAGTATACTTTATCTTATTTAACACTGACAAAAACTCTCAAGGTGCTTAGTATTTCCTCTAATTTAAAGAAGGTAAGTATGTATGAAAGCTGGCAAGTGTGATTTACAGCGATTGCCGAAGTTCAAGGACAAAACTACATGCTTCCAAAAGTGCCTTTCTTTTCATAAAAATGCCTGCCTTGCTAAACTTGAAACAAATGCTGGGTTATTGAGATACAAGCCAATAGAATAAATGTACACCAAGCAGTTTTTCTAACCTGTTGGTCTCCATGCTTGGGGAGCAAGAAGGCAAAATGGAACAGTTTTGGTTGTCAGGTGGGTACAGATCCCGATCCTGCCTCTAGTACATGTTAATTAGTTTGCCTCTAATTCCAGCTCCAATTCATCGTCTTTGAATTGGGAAAAATAACAACACCTAGATCATTAGGCTGTTATTATATTATAAATTATATCATGAAAATGAAATGCTTAGCAGTGCATTGTATATAGCAAGCATATAAAAAACATTAGTTGTAATTACTAGTATCCATTGTGAATTTCAACACATTTAAAAGTTGTTTAAAACAGTCTGCCTATTAACAGCAAAGAGAGAGCAGTAAGTCATGATTTACCACTATGATGGATCTGAAAAGAGTAATTGTGATAGGCTCTGATAAGTAGCCCTTACTTGAGAATACAAATGTCGATACAAACACAATTTATCTGGTTATCATAGTGGATTATCAATTGATGAGCAAAAGGCATGCAATGTCTACTTTCTTAAAACTTGTTTCCTCTGTGTCTAAAAATGGTTACAAACCATGGACATCAGTTGTGAAGTCATGGTAAATGAGATCCAGATGCTTCCATAGGACTTTGAATCAATTGCAATTTTTTGGTCTAGAACTTTATGCAAACCAGTGATATAGGAGGAACTCTGTCACACAACAGCTATAACACTGGATTATAAATAAATAACTGTAGACATCAGAAACAAAGGAACTCATCAGTTTTAGACTTTTATTGCAACTCAGCAGTGATACCATTTCAAGCTGATGCCACAGATGAAGACTGAGCTCACTAGTTGCCATGGCCACAGTTCCAAGTGTTTATTGCTGTTTTCAGTCCACTCAAGATAACCTAGCAGGAGCAATTTTCTTATCATTAATTATAATTTCTTTCTCCCCTTTTCTCCTTCTTTTTCTTTGGCTACTTGGCATAGGTACCGACAGAAGCTATTATCTTCTCAGTCTTACCTGGGTCACAAACTGGAGTTAGGAGAGTTACTACATTGCACTTAGTCTACAGAAAAGAAAGATTTCCCAATCCTTGGAAGGAATAGATGGGAAGTCTGATGGATTCGATAGGGTGATGACGTTTTTATAAAGCCAATAAGAGTGGCAGTAAAGTATAATGAGAACTCTAACCCTCATTTCTTAATGTCAGTGGGTCTCATGGCTTTCTTATGACTTTATTCGAGATCTTTTTCAGTGAGGAATTGCTAGCAATACATAAAAGATTTTTCCTAAATATGCTCCCTATCTCAAAGTTAAAAATTATGTGTGTATACATATGTCAGTGTAATTTTAAGTGAAACATATATAATTAAATTAATTCAAAATTTGGAATTAGGAATTTCTTTGAATGTGTGTCTATTTGTATGTATATAAAATAGATGTGTATACATTTTTGAGGAGCTTTAATTTACATTTTGAACATATAGTTTCAATGAATTTGCCTAAAGTTCTTTTAAATCTGTGCTCCTTCCACAGGAAAATATATATATTAAGTTGTACTGTAGATATGACCCAATTTTTCAAATTAGCATTCATGAAGTTTGGTGGCTGAGTCTTATCAGAACATATTGGAAATGTTGCTTTAATTGTTTACAACCTTTTCTACTTCTTTGTTATTTAATATCAGATCTAGAAAGTCCCTAAGGAAGCATTTATCTGAATTAAGAGTACCTACAATCACACATTTAGGTGACTGACCTCTTTTTGCTGTGAAGGTTTATAGGTACCAAAACAAATTTATATTTCACTGCTATTTTAAACTACAAAATTAATGCATGCTTATTTAAAAAAAATGAAAACACTGAAAAGTGAAAACACTGAAAGATAAAATGAAGATAAAAATTTCATTTATCCAAACAAAAACATAGTTAATATTTTGATGCATTTTATTTATTCAAAAAATTTATGCATTATTTATTTATTTATGCATACAAGAACTGGGGTACGGGCCAGAGGTGCATGGCAGGAGGTGGTGAAAGGATTCATCAGAGAGTGGGGAGCAGAACAGGCGGATCTACTGAAATACACTGCTGAGGGGAGCAACAGGAGAGATAGAGAGGTCTGCTGCACCATGTGGGTCTCCTCCCTGGTCTGGGATTGAATTTGTGCTGCAGTGGCTTCAGGTAGCCTCATAGTGTTGCACCTTGAGCCACCAGGAAGGGCCCAATATTTTGATGTGTTTTAGATCTATTTACATTAAAAGTATTGAAATTAAAATTTATATCAGTTTCACATACTAGTGTTTCTGAAATTAGTATTATACCATATATAACCCACTTTGCCATGTTATCATACTGGTTGCAAAGATAATATAGTACCAAAAGGACTTGATAGGAAGTAAAATAAGAAGGCATTTATAAGGATTTGATCTTATGCAACTAAGAAAGCAGATTAAGTGGTTTATTTTAAGATATTCCATATCTGATACAAGAAACTGAAGCAAGTAGAGCAGACAAGCTAGATGGAGGAGAACCATGAAGTGGAGAAGAAACTGATATGCTAGAACCTGCAGGGATGAGCCTGGGTTGATGCAGCTGACCCAGAACTAATATTGGCTTCTCACCATCTTCGCTTTAAGCTTCCATATTGATGATGAAGATGGCATGTGAGGACAAACAGGCCTCCTTACCTCAAGAGCAAAATATGCACTTGGCTAAGGAGCTGGAGAAACTGATGAAGGAGATCCATGGGGAGAAATAGAAGCTACAGTCTGGCTGCTCAGTCAACCAAGATGGGGATGGCGGGGGGGGGGGGTCACCCAGCAGATCAACAATGATAAATAATTAAGGAACAGTGAGCAGTCCCCTACATTACCTTGCCCTGTGAGACAAAAACGTATGCAATGGCTTGCTTGACTATCTAAATTTCATACAAAATGCCCTTGTTCTGGCACTCCTAACTCCTAACTGCAGAGAAGGGAATTCTAAGAAACATACTCAACTTAAGTGAGCACAGTACAAATCCACACAATCACCTTCAAATAGCTCATGAAGGGGACATATACTAATTGGCACCACTAATTCTCTATGAATTATCAAATATTTAGGAACTCTGAGATGCGCAATAGTGTTTATATACTTATACTTATCTTGCACATTATCTCAAAGGACCCTGGTGTTTGGTATTTGTTAACTGCCAAGGTTACTGATCCTTCTGTTTGACCTATCTAACCCTACTTTCCTTGAGGTTTCAGTTAAATGTGAAAGTCAAGGAGAAATCTTCCCTGATTTTGTAAACTTGATTTGTGGGCCTCTCCTGTACACCGCTGTGTTAGCTCTTCCCAAGCAGTCTTACTTTGTAGCTTAATTGCATAAGCACTTGTCTGTCTGTATCTTGCCTTAAATTCTAAATTACTTCAGGACAAAATATTTTTGTTTACTGTTGGATCGCCAGTTCTTCAAAAAATTTCTTGGCACAGACTAGGTAAGCAATCAGTGTTTTTCAAATTCATGAAATTATGCTTTTAGCTAAACCAAGAAGATTTATTATTTTCCTTTTTCCTGTTTTCAAGATACACTCTATGTTAGCTATCTATCTGCATTTTCTTCAGAAAAATGGAATGACAATCTGCTTTCTCTTGGCCTCATGGGCATTTTGCCAGTCTCCGTAGATGAAAATCATTTGAATGTTTGCCACTAGAGCCAAGTGATTAGTAAATACCTGCTGAAATAAAAGCCACTTTCCTGCCAAATAACAATGTTCTGAGATTTTCTATTTTGTATTGATTATTATTGTAGTTAATAAGCAATTGCCATGTACCATATCCCTGCTAGCCTTCCAAGAAAATCCATATAAAGCATTGCTTTTCTTCTGGCAAATATTCATGGGAAATAAATATTAATATTGATTTTTATGCCATTGTCCAAGGTTCATCTGTTAGAGTATTTTTACAAATAATGTGTTCAACCTAAAGGTGGGGGTAGAGACTTTGAATGAAGATAAGTAGTGACTGTTTTCAGGATAGTTTCAGTTACTGTTATCAGTATAGTTTAAATAACTTTTGTGCTATTTGAATATGTCAATTACTGGAACCCTAGATATATGAGTGACTTGGTAGAGGTGGAAAAATGACATTTTCTTTTCCAAAAATTGTGTATGGCAATATGGTTATATTACTTTCTTATGATAGTTTGTTTTGGTTTTTTCATGTTTTGGTTATTTTCCACCAACACTAGTAAATTCTAAGATAGGTATTAAGTAGATTTCCCTTTTTAAAGCATTTTCAAACCAATAAATCATTCCATAAACCCAAAATTAGCTATATTTTCTGTTTCTTTTCCTTGCTAATAGTTGTGATAAAGTCAGATTTTTAAAATATCTGATCAGGGCTGGCTCAGCATCTGCTCATTTCCCTCACCTCTCAGCCTTTAACAATCACCATTCTAGATGCTGTACACTGTCTTTCTGTTACAAATGGTTTAGTTCACTTAACATAGTGTCCTTCAGAGCCATGTTTATTACACAAATGGTAGGATTTTCTTTTTTTTTAATGTTGAATATTATCCATTTCATACATACATTTTGTTTTCTTTTCCATTAATCCATCAATAGACACTTGATTGTTTCTTTATCGTGACTATTGAGACTAATGCTTCACTGAACATGGGTATGCAGATATCTCTTGGAAAGACTGATTCTATTTCCTTTGAGCATATACCCAGAAGTGGCATGCCTGGAGATCTAATGTGTAGTGAGGTAGTTATAGTTAACAATAGTGTGCTGTATAATTGAAATTTGCTAATAGAACTAATCTTAAATATTTTCATCACATCTTTCTTCCATTTTTTAAAACCCAAACCATAGAGCGATGCCAAGACCATAGATGATAATAAATTTTCAAATGAAAGTGAGGTTAATAGAGACAGATAGAAAAATAGTCATTACAGTAGAAAGAAGCTGATGGCTAAAATTTCTGAGAAAATGGGTCAGGTATCTTATTCCTGAATGCTGGTCCTCTACATAGCTGGGAGACAGGAATCAGAGAAAGACATTTTCTATACTCTGTACCCCCCAATTTTCCTGGCAAAATAGTGGGATGCCATGAACTCCTTGGTTTTCCCATTGTGGTTGATGGGTGTTGCAGCTGGTCCAGTTTTTCTTCCTCTTTTTACAGAACACAGAAGCCAAATTCCCTTGGAGTCTCATCTCTCATCAAGCATCTTTTAATCGCAACAGTTCCATTTGAGTTCACAGTGTCAGGACAGAGCCCCATATTATTTTTCCCTCAAAGTGTTCTTTCTATACACTCTAGACTGGGTGCAAGGAGAGCTATGACCCACTTGAATTATAGAGAAGGAGAAAAGGGGAAATTGGGAAAGAAGTAGACATGTCACAGAATAACTAAGCCTTTGCTATACCTCCCCATCAACTCATAGGCTGGCAGGGAGAAAATGATAGATGTTTCCTTTAGATAGTTGATCAATTTAAACTGAATATATGTGCTATTATTCACAATTACAAAACCTGTTTCCAAAGACACTGTGAATGTGTTTAATTTAGCTTGAGTCATTTTATGAAAGAGTTTGGTTTGGATTGCATAGTGGCATATAATAACACAATATATAAACACAATGAATGTTAAACTAGTAGAGAATTGATGAATTAATGCTTGTAAAATAAGGCAGCTTTGAAATATATTTGAAGTTACAAAGTTTATGGCTTCCAGCTTAGGATTTTTCAAAATTGTTTTGATTATTCAGGGTCCCTTGTGGTTCTGTATAAAATTTAGGATTATGTTTTTCTATTTCTGAAAAAAAAAAAAAAAAAAAAAAAAAGGCCACTGAAAATTTGACAAGGGTTCCATTGATTTTGTGCATCATTTTGGGTATACTGGATATGTCCACAATATTGTCTTCTAATCAATAAATAGAGGATGTTCCATGTATTTGAGTTTTCAGCAATGTTTTATAATTTTTAGTGTAGAAGTAATTTGCTTCCTTGATTAACTTATTCTTAAATGTTTTATTATTTTTGATACTATTGTATTTATTATTATAAAAAGACTGTTTTTTAAAGATTTATTTATTTATGCATACAAGAGCTGGGGTGTAGGACAGAGGTATGGAGAGCTGAGAGGATTTACCAGAGACAGAGTGGGGTGCAGAACAGACAGAACAGTTGAAATACACTGCTGAGGGGAGCAGCGGGCTAGGCAGAGAGGTCCGTTGAGTCATGTGGGTCACCTTGCTGGCTGGGGATCGAACTTGTGCTGTAGTGGCTACAGATAGCTTCATAGTGCTAAGACTTAAGCCCTTGCATCACCAGGGAGGCCCTGGGAATATTTTCTTAACTTGTTTTTAGATCATGTTAAATCTAGTGTGCTAATATTTTATTGAGGGTATTTGTACTGATATTTATCAGTTTATACTGGTATTTATATTGACCTGTACTTTTTTTTTTCTGTAGTGTCTTTTTATGACTTTGATATCACAGTAATCCTAACCTTGTAAAAGAGATTGGAAATGTTCCTTCCTCTTCAAGTTTTTTTTAAATATTGGGAAATAATGGCATCAGTTCCTCTTTAAATGTTTGGCAGAATTCACTAGAGAAGCCATTTCCATGTGGGGAGATTTTTTCATTACTGATTCAATCTCCTTACTTATTAATGGTCCATTCAGATTATTTATTTCTTCATGATTCAGTCTTAATAGGGCTCATATTTCTAGGAATTCATCCATTTCTTCTAAGGTATCATTATTTGTTGACACATCATTATTGATAACCTTTTTGCTACTATATCTGCTGCAGTGTGTCCTCTTTCACTTCCTATTTAATTTGTATCTGCCTTGTTAAATTCTCAGATGTTATTATTCTTTAAAAACAAACTCATTTTCATTGAATTTTCAATTTTCTAAGCCTCTCTCTCTCTCTCTCTGTCTCTCTTTTCTTGCTTACTTTGGGTTTAGTTTTTCCTCTCTTCTGTGGAGTGTTAGGTTGGGTTATTTATTTGAGATCTCTCTTGTCCCTGCAAAAGTCAGTGAAATCCAAGATCATGGTTGCTGATTGACTGCTCCCAGTTGGTCTCATTTAATTAGGAAAAGGTTACCAACAGCAATTGTTCCCCCTCCCCCCCTCCCCCCCCCCCCAGCATTTTACTCATTGTTGCTACCTTACCAGTGCTTTCTTTTTAAGGGTTTATTTTGTTTANTTTTTCCCCCCCCCCCCCCCCCCCCCCCCCCAGCATTTTACTCATTGTTGCTACCTTACCAGTGCTTTCTTTTTAAGGGTTTATTTTGTTTATAAACCTCTGGTCAGGTCATTAAGTTTCTGTGTCTGAAATAGAAAAAACAATTGCTAGTCCCTTTTCATTCATGGTGTAAATTAATAGGGAGGGTCTTCAAGGATGTTTTTTGTTGAAAAATTTTCTGCTTATTAGCAGTTACTCATAAATTAGATTGCAGAGTATCATGTATTTATAGTATATGTAAGCATGTATATTTCTAAGTTATGAAGTATTTCATTAAACTGAATTTCTGTAACATTTATTCATTATCTCAGTTATATGCAATTTCAAAACAAAATGCAATGAGAAAATTTTGTAAAAAAAGTTTATATCCAGTTGCCCATGTTAGTAATTATGTCTAATCATTTTTAATTTAATATAAATGCTAGTTTTATTATGTATTTAATAATAATACCCTAAACATATTTCTACTTCTATTATGACTAGTTCATCCACAAAAGTGTGAAATGAGGCAAAGGAAGGAAAGAAGATATACTCAAAAACACTGATCTGAGAAGATCTCTGTAATTGAAAGCAAAACTTTCCTCTGAATTTTATAAATGAAGTAAAAGGGAAGCGATATTGAGTCACAGTTATCTCACTAGATAATAAAAGTATGACAGTTCAGTATAGGAATAACACTTTTGTTGCATGGGATAAACTATATTTTTTTTGCTCTCTCTCTCCTCTCTCTCTCATCTATCTATCTTACAATATTTGCTTTCTTTGCTAGGTGTTGTCCCCACAGAATTTCCACCACCAATTCACCGGTGCACCACACCATAGTTCCTTGTGCTCTTCCCACTTCATTATTTTTTTATTTTTTTTTAAAGATTTATTTATTTATGCATACAAGCACTGGGGTACAGGCCAGAGGTGTGGGGGTGAGAGGATTCACCACAGAGAACGGGGAGCAGAACAG